>MU783839.1:18067-66579 GCA_026770625.1 Nicotiana glauca | reverse complement strand
CCGCTGATATTGGGGAATGACTCAAAAAGTGGCCATTTTTGCATAAACAGCCTTCCGGCGCCCTTTAGGGACATTCGGCTATTTTTGACAAAACGGCATCACTTGATTTATGACTAAATTTGACATTTTTTGACTATTTACACAAAAGAGGTGGTTGGATCCGTTAAGGGTTGCCTACGTATCACGCCCCGAAAGACGAGAATCAAACCGGCGTAGTTCGGTCACACTATTTTTTAAAACAAACCACTTTTCATTTCTAAATTTAGCAAAAATTGAATATCCAAATATTTTTTGAAAACAAAATTTTCTATTTTTTATTGACAAAACCAACTATATATATTTTCAAAACAAAATAATGATTTTTATTTTCAATAACCCAAAACAAATTATTTTATTAAAAATCCTTTTACAAAATTTCGGCAGAGTTTTGTCAGTATTTGGGTGTTGGTTTTTCTAAGAATCAAACAATTACTAAAATTTCTTTTCACTTCCAAAAATTTCTTTTTCCTTTTTCTCTCTTTTTTTTTCAACCGGTCAACATGATGGTCCGAGATAAATAAATGCAACACGTAATCATGATGGTCTTTTCATATTTGGTTACCTGTCCTAGACGGACCCAACCCCTGTGTTGAGTCCCCTAAGTCATACGTGATGCAAATAAACGTCCTTATTTGTAGGTTCAAAACCTGGTTATTTGTTCTAGACTGTGTACCCGAGCGGGCTACTCGAGTCGAGGAGGGGGTTACGTACCGGGAACCAAAAGGCCATCCGGCTTAGTAACTTGTCCGGCCTCTTTCTTATTAAAGGTATTGACACTAACAGAATAGGGAGTCTCAACCAGTAAGCACATCCCCGGAGGTGAGAAGAGAAGGGTTTTCGGCACAATTTATATACAGTTCAAATAATATCAAAGCGGTAAACATTTAGCACATTAATCAAGAACATATAGGTAAATCAGATATAAACAAATACAGCAATTATTCTGAGCTCGAATTCTTAAACCCTGAATAGAAGTTCCGGGTTTCTCTTCCCCAGCAGAGTCGCCAGAGCTGTCACACCTCCTTTTTATCGAAAGTTTTAATACACCCCGTGAAAGGTGTAATAAAGGAGTTTTTCCACTTAAAGGACAGTCGAAACGGGATTCGTTATTAAGGTTTCAGAGTCGCCATTTGGGAGATTTATGGTGTCCCAAGTCACCGGTTTGAATCCCGAATCGAGGAAAGGGTTTGACTTTGCTAACAGTCCACGAACCAGAAATCCAGATAAGGAATTCTGTTAATCCGGGAGAAGGTGTTAGGCACTCCCGAATTCCGTGGTTCTAGCACGGTCGCTTAACTGTTGTATTTGATTTTATCTGATTTCAATACATGTTCTACTTTTATGTGCCTTTATTAATCAACTGCTTTTATTTATATTTGTTATTTATTTTAAAGAATCGCAACGTCGTGAAAATGCATCTCAAATCACGCCGTACCAGTACGCCCGTGACTTTTAACATATTTCGACTTCGTTGAGATTTGGATTTGGGTCACATAAATGTGCACCCGAATTTAAGAAAGTAATTTTATTTAAAACGTACCTAAAAGGACTAGCGTGTTATTATCTTTGGGGAAGGCCGCGAAATTCGCTAAACGGCCTATCCCGAAGTCTAAGTATTTTATTAAGTAATTAATGAGGACCCCGCAATTGTATATTTAATTTGGAGAGGCTCGTCTCATTTTATTATTAAAGTCCAATCCCAAAGTAATTATAATTTTCTAATTGCTTTGTATTTAAAGGTCAATTAATTCATGAGTACGAATTCGAATTCCAAATTCAAGTCCGGATTTAAACAAAAGGTCTTGCCTTTTAGCTTGAACCCGCTACTCAAATTGAAACTCAATATTGTATTTATGTATTTATTTCCTAAGGTAATTTCGGTAAGCTCCGTTATTCAGAAGTTTTGGACCCGTAACAGTACTTACCTAGGCCCAATATCAAATTATCACTTCCGTTCTATTATTTAATCCAAATTTATATTTTTCTTTGTTGCTAACTCTTGCTGTTTTTTAACAAAAGAGAACAATTAAGCCTGAAACTAAAACAAATGGATATGATTATCTAATTACTAATAATAATAGTACTAGGTGATATTCACAGCCTTAAATCCAAATTATTTCAATTAAAAATCATAATAGAAAATTACTACTGTGCATTCTTCTAATAAATTGAAGCACACGATGACAACTTATTGGCTTAGATCCAAACTTATCTATTCTTAATTATCACAACTGTTATTCAACTCAAATTAGTCAAAGAATTGATATTCAATGCTTAAATCCAATGACCTATCAATATTAACTAATGACCCGAAACTACTAATATTGAAACATTTATTTGGAGTTAGATTCAAATTGACTTGCACATAAGATGCTTCTGATTCTTAAGTCTTAAACAACAAAGTGCTAAACCAATACAAAAACTACTACACTAAATTCAAAACTGAAATTACCACAAATCGACATTCTATCAATTTGCATAATTCAAATCAATCAGTCCAATTATACATCTAAACAGTCCAAATATAAAAAAAATCATGAAATATCCAATAGACAATTCATTTGAACATAAAGGTAAAACAAGAGTAAATCAAACAGCAACCTTTATTTCTTCTTCATCTATAGACTTGGAAATCTTAAGGCATATACCTGGAAACGTAAAAATGTAAGAGGAAGAAGAGGAGATCAGCAACAAATACATGGCAACAGCAGATCAGCAATTACTTCCGAGTTCAAACAGCCAAGCTCAAATCAGCTTTAGTTCAGAAATGAGGTAAAAGTCCAGAAATGATTCAAAAATCGACTAACTCAGGAACAAGCTAGAAATTACATTGAAATATCCAAACCACATCAATTTAACCACTGAAACTTCTCAAAATTGACTCAACCACACTCTCGAAACTCAAAATCTTCCAAATAACATTCTAAAATCCTTCAGCGATTAAAATTTGAGAAATTAACTCCTGAAATATCAAATTCGAATTTGCAACTTCAATAAAACAGTAACCTTTCAATTTTTGGAATTTCTACTGATTTTCAGTTGTTTTTGGATTTTTGAAAAGCAATTTCAGATCTAAAAGAAGAAATTGGATTTCAGATCTGGAATTATGTAGATATTTTTTGGGGATCTTCTAGGGTTCCAAAAACCTTTTTTAAAGAAGCAGAATTACTGCCTATTTATAGGCACAAATGGGAGGGACATTCAGATTTTTATTTTACATATTAGTCCCTATGTTATTTCTATTTTAAACCTCTAATTTCTAACTTGTTACACAAGTAAGTGCAGTTATTTACTTAGTATGTACACTATAGCCCACTCTAGAAGGTTCTATTTCCTTGAAATCCCTGTTATACCCCTACTTCCTTTTAATATTTACTATTTTGAGTGATCCTGCCATTTTCCTATGCCCAAAATACCCCTTAAGTTCCCTGAAATTACTACCAGCCTATTTTAAATTTTCAACAATGCCTTCATTTTATACTTAGAATTACCAATATTACCTTAAACCAATCCCAACCCTTTTTACCCTAATTTTCATCAGCTATAACCAATTCCCTACGACTAATTATCAAACTAATTAAACTAATAAAGTAAGAAAAATATTAAAACTAAATTCACTGAATCACAAAACAGAATTAGAAACAAAAAATTATCATTAGTCACCAAACAGATTCACAAACGAAAATTAATCAATATCAATTATCAATTTTAATCAAACGAACAGATCCTATTATTCTAATCAGTCAATTTATCAAAACAAAACTAACACTTAATGAGTCGACTGAATTACATTAAACTAACAGAAGAATTCATATGTATTTATCTAAAAATTGGCAACAACTCACAACTAATTTTTTTGTGCAAAGTAAAAAATATTAAAAATCTAGAAACTTAAAATCAATGAACAGAACAGAAAAACAGAACAATTGCGAACAAAGTTCACATTTAAGAATTCAATTAGTCTAGTTAAAACTAAAGATAAAAGAGTGATAAAAGTGAATTAAAAAGGAAAGATAAGAAAAGAAAGACACTCACTGATTTGTCGAGAAAAATTCCGGCCAGCCTTTGAAAACCCAATCGTCCAAAATTCCGACCCGTAACATACCTAACCAGGTATTTTCATAAGAGAACACCTGATTAGGGACGTTATGGTCCGAAATTGTGGGGATTAAAAAATCAAGATTTTGGTAGGAAATTTCAATTTGACATTCGAATGATTCTGGAGAGATTTGAGACAAAAGGGCATGGTGGTTGGGTAGAGGTGGCTAATGTGAACCTAGGGTGTTATTTTGGTGATGTTTGGCATGGTTTGAATTTTGGCCGGAATCTTCAAAGGAAGATTCGAGCTGGTGCGGGTCGATTTGAAGGAAAAAGAATGTATATCGGGCATGAGAAGGATGAGATGAACTTGGGGTGTTCATGGGGTAGGGTTTGGACATCAGCGCCGCCACCAGAGAAATAGGCGGCGGTCTCTAGGGTTTCGCTGATTTGGAGCTTTCAATGGGATTTGGAGAGAAGTAGTTGCATATTTGAAGAGAAGAGGAGAAGGGGAATCTTTTGGTGTTGGTTTGGTCGGAAACGGAAGTCCACCGCCGCCGTGGGCGAACTCCGGCGGGCGGTGTATTGTGGTCTGTGGCGGCAATTTTCAGAGGTATATGAGGGAGGGGAAATGACTGGTTTAGGGTTAATGTTTTTGTAATATTTTATTTTATTTAATTACCCCATCTCATACGGGCCGTTGGATGAAAATGATTTAATGGCTGAAATTAAAACTTTGCCCATGCGACGTCGTTTTGATATCCAAGGTGCTGGACCAGATCGGGAAATAGGCTTGGCCTGGGTGTAGTCTGTTTTTGTTTGGGTATTGAGCCCAATTTCTTTTAGCAGTCATTTCTTTTCCTCTTATTTCAATTGTTTTCTTCTCCTTTTTTTATCTATTTAAATTGCTATTATTTATTTTATTTTTGTATTTTGTACTTTATATTTCTTTTCCATATATTTTCTGATTTTATTAAATTGTGAATTTAAACTAAAATTAATTAAATTCTAAAAATTTATTTAATAGCTTTTTTTTTATAGTAATAACACTAAAATGCTATTTTTTATTTTTTCTTAAATTGTTTTAAATTTGTAAAATTAAAAATTCTAATGCATATGCATATCTTTTGTATTTTTAATATGAATTATTATGCAACTAATTAACATAGAAATGCAACGAATTTCAACAAAATTGTAAAAACAATGAAAAATCATTTTGTTTGGATTTTAGGAATAATTTGCTTAGGGCAAAAATCACGTGCTCACAAGGCGAACGACCACTAGTTATGGTTGCAAAAGGTTGGGGCCACGATAAAGGCTGAGGAGGGGATCTTACTACAAATAGAACATCACTTGTAGAGCCACCAAGTGCTCCAGCTGGGGAGCACGTACTAGATATTGTTGAGTCGGTAGGACCAGCTTAGGCACCAGTAATGCCTATTGCTATTCCTGGCCTTCAGTAGGCCTTAGCCCAGATTTTGACCATGTGCACGTGCTTGGCTCAGGCCGTTTCAATTTCAGTTGCACCAGCTACCTCATAGGCTGGGAGAGGTGCCAGACTGCCACCGCTCGTACCCCAGAGTAGCTAGCTCAGAGTCTTGGACACCATGGGTGCTACCAGCTTAGCCGGTTGTTGTTGCTCGGGCCGAGGTTGGTCTACCTTTGACCAATTAGGAGCAGAAGAGGTTGGCGCAGTTTAGGAGTCTTAAACTGCCAGAGTTTTGGGGGGGGGGGGGAGAGTTAGAGGATGCTCAGGATTTTCTAGATATGTGTCAGTCAATTATTCGCTAGCGGGTATTTTAGAGATCAATGGAGGTGCATTTATCACTTTTCAGCTGACAGAGGCAGCCTACAGATGGTGGCAGACATATAAGTTGAGCAGGCCAGTTGGCACAGCGCCACTTACATGGCATGAGTTCTTAGTTCTCTTCTTAAAGATGTTTGTTCCACAGACTCGTAGAGAGGAGCTGCGTAGATATTTTGAGTAACTACACCAGTGGGATATAACTGTGACTCAGAAGGAGATGAGATTCGCGGATCTATCCCATCATGTTATATGGTTGGTTCCCACTAAGAGAGAGAAAGGATCAGGAGGTACATTGATGGCTTCAACTATGGTCTGCATTATAATCTAACTCGAGAGACCGAGACAGATGCTAGGTTTTACTAGGTGGTCGAGATTGCTAGGCGCTTGGAGCAGGTTTGTAGGCTTGAGCACGAGGGCGAGAGGCCACTTAGTTCTTGTGGATTTAATAGTACCTCATCTGGAGGTCAGTCATATCATAGTAGAGGTCATTCTTTCAGGCCCGCTCCGGTGGCTCACTAAGTTCATCATGGTGCATCAGCTAGCCACGGTTCATATAGCACTCACCCGATTCAATTATCTTTCAATACACTCCCTACTCAGAGCTCATACTATGCTTCATCAATTTAGGGATCATCAATACCGAGTTTTTCTAGTCATTCTCAGTTCGAGGTTGCTAAGATTGTGGAGAGTTGGGACATGTGAGGAAGTATCATTCCCTTTATTACATAGGTCGAGTGCACCAGGGAGGCCATTCTATGACTCATGCACCAGCTGCTTCACCACCCGCTCAGCCAGCTCGGGGTGGAGGTCGTACCGATCGAGGTTGCCCCAAAAAGGGGGTAGACAGGTGGTGGTCAGGCTCGTTTCTATGCATTTCCCCCAAACCAGAGGCAATCGCTTTTGATGTTGTGATCACAAGTATTGTTTCAGTGTGCCAGAAGGATGCTTCAATATTATTTGACCTCAGTTCCACTTATTCATATGTGTCATCATACTTTGCTCATTATTTGGATATGCCTCGTGATTCTTTAGCTATGTATGTTCATGTATCTATGCTGGTGGGTGATTCTATTATTGTAAACCATGTATATTAGTCGTGTGTGGTGACTATTAGGGGATATGAGACGAGAGTCGATCTTTCATTGCTTAGCCTGGTTGAATTTGATGTGATTTTGAGCATGGACTAGTTGTCGTCATATCACTCTATCCTTGACTTTCACGCTAAGACCGTGACATTATCAATGTCAGGGGGTGCCGAGATTAGAGTGGAGAGGCTTCCTGGATTATATTCTTAGTAGAGTGATTTCACATTTTAAGGCTCAACGAATGGTTGGGAAGGGATGTTTGGCATATTTTGTCTTTGTGAGGGATGCGAGTGTTGATACGCCTACCATTGAGTCAGTTTCGGTAGTGAGGGACTTCTTAGATATATTTCCATCAGACTTGCCGGGTATACTACTCGATAGGGACATTGATTTTGTTATCCGGCAGTCAACCTATCTCTATTTCACTGTACTGCATGGCACCTATAGAGTTGAAAGAGTAGTTTCAAGAGTGACTTGATAAGGGTTTCATCAGGCCTAGTGTGTAGCCTTGAGGTGTACCGGTTCTGTTTGTGAAGAAGAAGGATAGTACTATGAGGATATGTATTGACTATAAGTAGTTGAACAATGTTACTATTAAGAATAAGTACCCACTATCGTGTGTGTTCTTGAAGATTGATTTGAGGTCTAGGTATAATTAGTATTCAGGATTCAAATATTCTGAAGATGGCTTTAAAGATCCGCTATGGTCACTACGGGTTTCTTGTGATGTCTTTTAAGTTGACCAATGCCCTAATAGACTTTATGCACTTGATGAACAATGTGTTCCAACCATATCTTGATTCTTTCATTTTAGTATTCATTGGTGATATATTGGTGTACTCACATAGCCAAAAACATCATGAACAAAATCTAAGGATCATACTCAAGACTTTGAATGAGAATAATCTATATGCTAAATTCTCCAAGTGTGAGTTTTGGATTGATTCAGTGGTGTTCTTGGGCCACGTGGTGTCTAGTGAGGGAATCAAGGTAGATCCGAAGAAGATTGAGGCAATTCAAAGTTGGCCTAGACTGTCTTCAGCTACAGAGATTTGAAGTTTTTTAGGTTTTGTAGGTTATTATCACCATTTTATGAAGGGTTTCTCATCCATTGTTCCACCTTTGACAAGATTGACCCAGAAGGGTGCTCTTTTTAGATGGCCCGACGAGTGTGAGGTGAGCTTTCAGAAGCTCAAAATTGCATTGACTACAACCTCAGTGTTGGTGTTTCCTATATGTTCGAATCTTACACATCATATATTGGGCTTGGCGCGATGTTGATGTAAGATGGTAGGGTGATTAACAACGCGTCTTGGCACGGTGTTGATGCAGGATGGTAGAGTGATTACCAATGTTTCTCAGCAGTTGAAGGTTCATAAGAAGAATTACCATATGCATGACTTAGAGTTGGCAACAATTATTCACGCACTGAAGATTCAGAGGCATTATCTGTACGACATTCCATGTCAGGTCTTACCGACCATCAGAGTCTCCGGTACCTGTTCAAGCAGAAAGACCTAAATTTGCGGTAGCGAAGGTGGTTAGAATTGATGAAAACTATGATATTACCATATTATATCATCTGATGAAATCCAATATAGTGGCCAATACATTGAGTAGGAAGGCTGAGAGTATGGGCAGTTTGACATATTTATCAGTAGCAAAGAGGCCTCTATCCATGGATGTTCAGGCCTTAGCCAATCAGTTTGTCAGATTGGATGTTTCGAAGCCTAGTCGAGTTCTTGCTTACACTGTAGATCAGTCATCATTATTGGAGCATATCAAGTCTTGCCAGTTTGATGATCCTCACTTGTTGGTGTTGAGGGACACGGTGCATTGGGGTTGTGTTAAGGAGGTTGTGATTGGTTATGATAGTGTTGTGCGGCTTCAAGGTCGGATTTATGTTCCAAATGTTGATGGGTTGAGATATTTGATCCTTGATGAGGCTCACAGCTCATGCTACTCTGTTCACCCAGGTGTCATAAAGATGTACCATGACTTGAAACAACACTATTGGTGACGGAGAATGAAGAAAGATGTTGTTGCTTATGGTTCTCAATGTTTGGATTATCAACATGTGAAGTATGAGCATCAGAAACTATGAGGGTTGACTCAGAGATTGGAGATACCGGAGTGGAAGTGGGAGCACATCATTATAGATTTTGTGGTAGGCTTACCACGAACCTCGAATAAATATTATGCAGTATGGGTTATTGTGGACCGGTTACTAAGTCTGCACACTTCATTCCGGTGATGATCCTATTCTTCAAAGTGGATGGCTCAGATCCATATTCGGGAGATTATCCGCTTGCATGGCATGCCCATTTCCATAATTTCTAACCGAGGCACACAATTTATATCGCAGTTTTGGGGAGCGATGCAGTGAGAGTTGGGCACACGAATAGAGTTGAGTACAACATTCCATCCCCAGACAGATGAGAAGTCTGTGCGCAATATTCTGATCTTAGAGGACATGTTACGTGCTTGTGTTATGGATTTCGGTGGTTTATGGGATCAGTTTCTATTGCTCGCGGAGTTTTTCTACAACAACAGCTTTCAATAGAATATCCAGATGGCACCTTATAAGGCCTTGTATGGGAGGAGATGGCGGTCTCTAGTTGGTTGGTTAGAGGCTAGATTGTTGGGCACTGATTTGGTCCAAGATGCCTTAAAGAAGGTAAAGTTAATTCAAGAGCGGCTCCGTACAGCGCAGTCTAAACATAAAAGTTATGTTGGAAGGTTTGTGATAACATCAACTGTACAGCCCGCAAGCGTCAAGTGTATAGCATATACGTGTTAATTGTACAGCCCTTCGGCTTGTGCAGCCTAAATATATCAAACAAAATCAAAAGACATTAATGAAGCTTAATTGACACCAACAAACACCAATAAGACATCAAACTAAGCCATTAAATAGATAAGTTCTTTTTAAGAGAAAAAAAGATATAAAATTAAACCTTATTGGTTGCCAGCACTACCTCGGGTTAGCTGCCTAATTTTTAGAAAGTTAGATACATAGATACTTAAATTCATGTGTGAGTCACAATCGATAATGACATGGTAAAGTGATAAATCAAAAATATAATATGTTTTGTTTTTTGTTAAAAAGGAAAGAAAAACGCAGAGCACCTTTATTTTGTAAACCCCTATCAACCTTCCATCTTGTTTTTCTTGCCAAAATCATTATCTCGCAATCCTTGCTTCGTTACCCTCCCTATAAATAATACTCTTCGCATAACCCCCTATATTTATTCTTCTTAATCAAAATCTCTTTTAGACCCTTGCTTCTTCCCATTCTTTTAAAAGAATCCACCATTCCTAGAAAGAAAAGCTCATCAAGCCACTTTTAATATCCCTTCACCACCTCTAGCCTCTTTCCTTCAACCACCAAAAGCATCCACTGCCCCACACCCCTTAATTCAATACCATTACAACCATCCATTAGCACTCAATTCAATCGTGTACACTCACATGAGATTATAATAAACCCATCAAAGGACAAGGTTACATTATCGATTAATCTTGTTGTTATTTTTTCCTTCCAAATTTCAAATCACATTGCGAGATTTAGAAAAAACACAATCACGATAGTATTTTAAAACGGCCCTAATGGATATTCTACAAAATATTAGTCATTTGTATCTAATCCTTAAAAAATTAATACAAGGGCCATATGAGATTTAATGGAGGGTGGCACCCCTCAAACTATGTAAACCAACATTAATTAATAGCCCGTAACCTATTTTTTATTAAGAAAAGTTCGATCGAAGTTGCGCGAACGCATAGTCCAAATTAATTTTAGAATTATGGTCATGTTACGCGAATGTATACGCAACCACAATTATATTTTTAAACAGCACTAAAGGCTTGCTACGAATATTAATCATTTTTTTATATCTAAATTAACACGAGGGCCATAGGTGATTTTGATTAAAATGGCACACCTCACTTCTAATTTTAAAAGAGAACTACATTTGGAGGGACGTAAATATCTATGTCATTTAGCAAGGCTCACCCCCATTAATTAAAAAGAAGTCAATTATCTAATCATCAAAAAGCCAGTTAACTAAAAAAAACCAAATTGCTTCAAAAGATGTTTCAAACTTGGGCCCCAATGAGCCCATTTCCTAAACAGGGAAGGTTGACAAATATTTAGAGGGTCATATATTAAACCCAGCAATCTCCGTCTGCATTTGGGCCAGCCTTAAGCCCAAATTCCTGGACCGATGTCATGCCTAATTAACAAAAAAAATGATCAAAGCTGTACATCACATAAGCAAAATGTCGAACTCAGCGAAAGATCTTGAATTAAATGCGAGTCGTGAATCAACTGACTCAAAATCCTACAATTTAATTCTAACTCCACCTTGAACAGATTTACAAACACTTAAATGGAAGCCATATGTATCTTTACTTTCAAAGTGAATCTGAACCATTTCCCTTTCCTATTTCCATAACTTTACATTAACTAATGTTTGTGAAGCTTAAACTTAAACAGAATCATTTTCCCTTTTCTAGCAATCGACTCAGTAGATTAACACACAGATTATTTGGATCCCGTGTTCAATCATTATTTTCCTACTTAGAATGTGTTCAACTATCTGAAACCATTGAATCAGCCACAATACCATATCCATATCCAGTCCTTAAGAAGAAACAAAAAAAAAAAACTAGACTAAAGTGAAATGAGTAGACCAGGAGACTAGAGCATGGGTACAATTATGACTCAAACAGGATATGCCAACCTATGGTAAATATACGTCAAAGCATGAAACAAGAAGGAAAAAGCAGATTAAAACTGAAGAGAACATGATTGTGAACCAATAGTCCAACCTACATACAAGACTCACCAAAATTGACCAAAATCCTACTAGAGAAATAATCAACTACCAAAGTAATACTACTGTATCAGTCCGTATTCAGAACAAACAATCAGAAATATGAGAGAATTAAACTAAGCTAAATAGTTGTGAAAGTGTAGAAGAACTGAGTAAACTACTGCACCAACACAAATCACTATTCAAATGAATCAATCTTCATATCAGCTCAATTTTCAAATTTTCACTTCACAGTCAATATGGTTACAAAGAGTGTACCTGGGAATGAAAAAAAGCAAAGGAAAATATGAGGAGTCAGCAGTATCAAGTGCAGAAATCAGCTCCAGCAAGAGATTAACCCAGATTTAATAATCAAAACCACAAAAATCAATTTCCAAATCAATGGAAATCTCGGATCAAACAACCCTTCCAAACCCAAAATCAACCCATTTCCAATTCCCAAATGAACCAGAGTTATTTTAAGCAGAAAAACCTCAAAACTAGAATCAGAAATCAATAGAACAGTCTTATTTTTTGAATCTTTCAGCCGTCTCTGATTTTTTATTTTTAGCTCCTTTTTTTCCTTCCAACTCTCTAAAGTCTCTCAATTTTTAGGCTCTCCAGTTCTACCTTGAAAGGCAATTTTAATATGCCTTTATAGGCAAGAAAGGTAGGTCATCTTTCAGAATAATTTTTTCCCCTTTTACTCCCTTTACCCCCTGGTTTCCCTTAGCTATTTTACTCTTCTAACCCTCTTCAAAATATCTAAAAATCACCCCTCTAACAGACTCACGTTTTTTACATCCCCTAGAACCTTCTCCTCTAACAGAATTGATTCCCTCCAACCCCAAATCCCTAAATTGACCCTGGACACCCATGTTTTTTACATTCAGAAGGCCAACCTGGGTCAAGTTAACCCAAGGCCCCAAATGAGTGTCTCTTACCCGGGTCAACAATGGCCACAACTAATTCAGAAGTCCAAACCATCACAAATGATTGATCAAAGAAAATCAACCTCAGAAAGAAAAAGGAAAAATAAAGAAAACAATAATTCAAATTTTACAAAATAACATAATTTTAATTACCAGCTAAGATGGATTATGTTATTAAAGATCAGCAAAAATGAAATAAGCACACAAAGAAATAGAAGTACTGCAATTAGCAAAAATTGAGGGGAAAAGGCGCAGAAAATACCAATATATGTCGAAATGTCAGGACAAACGAAATGAAACGTCGAACGATGACGGGAATAGACATTTAGCCAGAATCTGGCAAGTTCGTCATAATCCAGTGACCTCAGAATGAACTAAAGTTAACGCCAATCGATTGCTCACATTAAGAGCAATTGACTGGCGTAAGTTATATGTCAAATCGAGTCGGAACTCTACGCAAATTCAGAAAATAGAATAGACTAGGGTTGAACTTCTTAGACTTGGAATTGGGGGACTTTCGTTGGGATTTTTGGGAAATAGATGTGGGGATAGTGTTTGAGAGAACATGGGGGGGTGGCATGGTACGAATTTGAGGCGATTTGGAGACTCGCCGCCACTGTGGGCGATTTCCGACGGCGGCTGGTGGTGGTGGATGGTGGTTAGAGATGAGGTCACACTGGTCTTAGGTTTAAGGTTGTTTGGAAATTCTTATGTACTTGGGCTAAGTAACCTGGACCTTTGGATGAAGCCAAATCAATAGATCAGATCTATTTTAGATTTGGATCTCCAAACGACGTCGTTTGAGAGATTGATTCATGGACCGGGTAATGGGGCTGGTCTTTGGGCAGGTTCAATATTTAATTTTGGGCTGGGACATGGAGAAATGAGCTAAGGCCCAAGATCTGATACAAAGGCCCCCCTCTCTTCACTTTTTAAATTCTAATTTCCCTTTTGTTTTCTTCTTTTGTTTTCCCTTTTTTTTCAAAATTAAACTAAAATATAAATTAATTCCTAGAGCTTAATTAACCCTAAAAAACACTAAGTAAACCTAAATGATAAATATCACAATTAGGTAACAACAAATTAAAAGAAAAGGTACTCAAAATAAAAGTTAAAAATTGAAAATGAAAATTAAACTATTTTTGTGATTTTTCTTTTTTATAAAATAACTTGATTTCTAGTTAATTCTTAAAAATGAAATGTCAAACCCTAAATGAAAATACAACATATTTTTGCATTTTTCACTAATTAAAATGCACAAACAAAAATGCAAACAATTAACAGAAAATGTCACAAAAATCCACAAAATTGCAAACGCTGAAAGACGTTATTTTGTTTTGAATTTCTGGGAGTAATTCATATAGGGTAAAAATCACGTGCTCATGCCGCTCCCCTTCCTATTTTAGCTGCTGAACTTAATTAATCAATGGCCCCTAATAAACTAACCCATTTCCATATATCCATGCCCTTTAACCCTAATCTCAATTCCCTCACCTAGCCGCTCCTGCATTCTCTCGTCTCCACTCTCACATTGAATCCTATCCGACCATGGAGATCTCTGCTTATCCCTTCCTTATACGCGTTCATACGTGGGCTTACTTACCTTTTCATGTTACTATTACTCATTTTATGGTAACTTTCGTTACCATTCCACTTATGGCAAGCGAGATCCGACATTGATTCTATGATTCTGGATGTTATTAAGGTTCTATGCACCGGAGAAGAGAAAATCTTTCTTGTATATGGTATATCCCTATTGATTCCGCCATGATTGGAGCTTGTGAATGATATTCCCTAAGTTCGACTCCAACTAGGGTTTGGATTTTAATTTTTCTTTTACTAGTCCTATTACAGATTGCATGTGGTATTTTCTTTGCTGATTTAGGTTTAATTGATTATTCCTTGTTAGTTCATCATAATCTATCACTATATAAACCCCTCAGTATTTTGCCCTTTTGAGATATTTCAATCACTCAAAAACTACTAATGTCTTTCTTATTCTTACCTTACACTATTCTGAAACTTAATATCATGGCTAGCTGAAAGCCAAGGCCACCAGAATTCGATTATTCAACCTTTCTCAGTGCGAATATTGCCCGGGGTTCATCCGAAATCCTTGGAAACTCTGACGCACTGCAATTTTAGGGTTCGATCGTCCGTTTTGCTATTGATATTCGAGATATTGCTGAAATTTTTATTTGTTTATTCACTTATCAATTAGTAATTGGTAAGTATCTATGACCCTTGCAATATCAATCTCTTTCGTTTGAATTCTTGTTCTGCATATTTATGTTTCTGAGATTTTAATGAATCGACGTGCCATTGTATGCTCTGAAGTTCTTCTTGAGGCTCTATACCTTCTTGTAATCAAATTTGCTTATTTGTTGCCTTAATTCTATTTTCATAGGACTGTTTGCTCTATTATGTGTATGTTCAAATGCTAATTATTATTGCTTATTCTGAGTTTAACTTCTTGATTTATTTTGTATCATGCCCAGAACCTGATCTAATTTTTGTTAAATCATTCGTGTGCAACTTAATACTCTTCTAGAGTTAACTCTTGATCATGTTATTAGCCTAAACGTGCTACTTGTAAACTAATGTGTGTTTCCTACCTAGTCCTGTATCTCAATGATTAATCAATGCCTGTGTTTCGAACCTTGTTGAGTTATTCTTGCCCAACCTGCTTAGTTTCTGAGGTTGTACTGATTAGCTAAGGCATGTTTCTATGCCACTAAGTTCCAATGTATGTTTAATTTGTTAATATTATGTATTTAGCATTGCTTCTAGGACAAATTTCCATGTTAGCTTCTCCTCTTATGTCTAGGTAACTGGTATGAGTTATTATGCTTGCATGTCCTATTCTTCTTAAGCTTATATGTTTTCATAATTTCTCTAGATTTTTGCATTGTTGTGGTATGTTGTAGACCATGCTACTAGATTATTGCTGTACTACTTGTGATTATGTTAGGCTCCCATGTTAGAAATCTTCATATGAAATTGCTATCCCTTTGACTATAAATGTTATGATCAAGGCTCACCTGTCTAAAGTCTTTTTTGACTGACTCTGTATAATACCTTTTCCTAAACTTAATTTCTGGAAACTTTGCATGAGTGTGTATGTTTACCTTGTTAACTCAATAGACCTGCTTCTTAATTCCTCCTAATGCGTGACTGTGTTCAACATGCTATACCATTTATTTTGTTGAATGATTGCTCAATATGGTGTTAGTTTTCTATGTCAAACTTGCTATGTTAAAGTCGTTTCTCGCTAATCCACCTAGTTGGATGTTCAAACCTTCTTGTTTGACCAATATTTCTCCCTTAGCTTCTAAAAAGAGCAAGTGGTGATATGTTTATGTAATCGTGTCCCTATGAGGTATTATTGTTAATAGACTTCCGAGTTGTCAATTGGTTGCCCTATGGCACGAGTTCATGTGTGGTCTCGAGTTGTGCAATTGATACACTCTCATGTCTGAAGTGTGCATGGATCTAGGTCTACTATTTATGTGAAAAGTAAGCTTGTTGAAGGCCTAGTCAATATTGAGTTATTTCTCTTTCGGGCCGGCTATGTTTATTAGGTTTATAGTTTTTCATTATGTAATATTTGCACTTATATTCATTAATTTGGGCCTGTAATAATTTACAAACAAAACAAATGGGAAAATTAGTAAAAAGGGGATATGGTACTTTAATTCTCACATGAATGGGTAGAAAATATGCCTATAGGGTTTAACTGCTTTACTTGTTACTTTGTATGACACGCCCTATTTTCTATACACCGATAGAAAGCATGCCTATAGGAACCTAAATGCTTTACCTGCTAACATCAGAAACATGTCTAAAATATTAGTATTTCCCTTATTCACGTGCTTTGTTTCTATACACTATTAGACATCATGCTTACAGGATTCAAATACCATTGATCATTTGCTCAACTTGGGCAATTACTATGCTATTGTTAGATAACATGACTACAGGATCGTGTTAAGTAATTAAGATATATTTCCATCAATATTCATCTGGATACCATATCTATTGGGCCTTAATTGATTAATCAGATTGTCGTTTTGATATTCTTGTCGCACTGCCCGCCTAGACAATATCCATATAGGAATAATCATGACGAATATGTGTTTGAAAATCAACTATTAGAGAGCCTGCCTATACGATATTGCTGCTCGCTTAGAAAGCATACCAATAGGATCTCATTGCCTCAGGCGCGCATCACCTAGAGATAATGTTTATAGACTTTAATAACACTTTTTAATCTGTAACCTACGTAGCAGTACGACCCATGAGATTTTATTAATCCATGTGGTCACATAGAAGCCATGCCTACAGGTTTAAACGATTTTCATACATCTTGTTTATCAAATTGCTCACTTCATAATCTGAAATCTGTTTGCGTGCCTTTGTTGCTATGTGTGGAGGCTAACATGAGCCACTCGTTGCTATTATGTGTAGTCCTACTTGTTTTGAATGTGCGATTATTTTTATGATTTTGAGCAACCTAAGTAAAGTCTAGAACCACCTAAATAGTAGGTTCAAAGCCTCTTGGACCATAGCCATGGGATGGGTAGTGCACACATACTACACGATGTAGAATTGAATTAGAGTGCTTTTAAGTAAACAATTTTAACAAAGTAATTGGATACCCGGAGATGATTGTTTGTGCCCGCCAAATAATATGAGTAACTCCTACTTAAAGAGAATTGCGAAGTATTATTTATGTTGCATGGGGTAATCCTTTAGGTTAAAAAACTTAGGACACCCCCCCATTTCCTTATGTGCTTTCTAAAGAAGTTAGTCGACGCAGTTGTAATTCTTAGAACTTCTATCAATTGTTCATATATTTGAATGATATTTTTTCTTTACACCGGTTTACGTCATAATAGGACTTTCAACTTTTATATCTTTCTTTACTCTCCTAGTTTGATCACAAAATCCATATACTTTAAAGTTCGGTTGCGACCCACAGTTATGTACCTCAAAGAGTGCCTAACATCGTCTCTTTGAGGTAATTTGGGCCCTTACCTGATCTTTAGTGGTGATGACTATTCAAACAGAGTTATTTGCAAATAGGTTCCCTAACACACCTTAGAAATTGTTAGGTGGCGACTCTTATCTTTTAATACCCATATAAAAGAGTTGTCATACATCGAAACCTAATTTCGAGAGAAAAAGGGGAAACAATACTCACAAAGATTAGTGTATAGAAGCCATGGAAGACGGG
Source organism: Nicotiana glauca (assembly GCA_026770625.1). NCBI lineage: Eukaryota > Viridiplantae > Streptophyta > Magnoliopsida > Solanales > Solanaceae > Nicotiana > Nicotiana glauca. The sequence goes on along the minus strand of MU783839.1, from coordinate 48,625 downwards.
ATTATGTCATTCAATGAGAATGGCACATATACGTTAGTGAAATTACCAAAGGTAATAGAGCTTTATATAGCAATTCTTATATTCTGGGTAAAGCAAGGTAACCATACCTTTGCGTGCAGGTAAAAGGCGAGGTTAGTTGTTAAAGTTTTTGGTTAGAAAAAGGGAGTTGACTTTGATGAAATTTTCTCGCGTATTGTCAAGATGTCTTCTATTCGTGTGGTTCTAGGCTTAGTCGTGATTCTAGATTTAAAGGTTGAGTGGATGGATGTAAAGACTGCTTTTTTCATGGTGATTTAGATGATGAGATTTATATGGAACAACTTGAGGTTTTGTAAATAAGGAAAAAGAAAACTATGTCTACAAACTGAAAAAAGCCTGTATGGATTGAAAGAAGTTCCAAGGCAATGGTATTTGAAGTTTGAATCTGTCATAAAAAAACAAGGGTACAAGAAAACTTCTTCAGACCACTGTGTATTCTTGCAGAAGTTCTTTGATGATGATTTTATTATCTTATTGCTTTATGTGGATGATATGCTTATTGTTGGCAAGAATAAATCCAGAATTGTAGCCCTCAAGAAGCAATTGAGCAAATTGTTTGCGATGAAGGACTTGGAGCCAACAAAGAAAATCTTGGGAATTCAAATCCACTAACACAGAGATATAAAAGAGTTATTTTTGTCCCAAAAGTAATACATTGAGAAGGTACTCAAGAGGTTCAATATGGTAGATGCAAAAGTGGTCAGTACTCCCCTTGCTAAACACTTTAAACTAAGTATTAGTCAGAGTCCATCTACTGATGAAGGGAAAAAGGATATATCTCGTATTCCTTACTCTCTGGAGTTGGTAACTTGATGTATGCTACAGTTTACACTAGACAAGATATTGTACCTATCGTTAGTACTGTTAGTAGATTCCTTTCTAATCTAGGAAATGAATAATTGGATGCAGTAAAATGGATATTAAGGTTTGTAAAAGGTACTACAGATTTGAAGATGTGTTTTGGCAGTGGGAAGCTTGAACTTGTTTGTTATACAAACTTTGATTAGAAGGCAATCTTGATAATTCAAGACCCACTTCCTCTTATTTGATTACTTTTATAGAGGGAGCTATTTCTTGGGAATCTAGACTACAGAAGTCCATAGCTCTACCCACCACATAAGCCGAATATATTGTTGTCACAGAAGGTGCCAAGAACTATTATGGATGAATGAGTTTATAATGATCTTGGCTTTGAGCAGCCAAGGTACATCTTATTTTTTGATAATCAGAGTGCTATCTTTCTCGCCAAACACTCCACTTTTTATTCTAAGAGCAAACATATAAATAGAAAGTATCATTGGATAAGAATGGCAGTGGAAGAGAAATTATTTGAGGTTGAGAAGATACACACTGATGAAAATCCTTCAGATATGCTGACCAAAGCAGTGGTTGCAGATAAGCATGCATTTTGCAAAAACATTGGCAGGTATGAAGCCTGTCAATAGTTCCTTTACTTGAAAACATATTTGGCCCCTTGACTGGAGGGAATTTTGTTGAGTTTATGCCCATGTTGTATAGCCAAAGGTCAATAGCCTAATCCTATTCTCTTTTGGTTTCCATTCCTATTTGGAATTAGATTCGATTTTATTTGTATTTAGAGTTGGTTTTGGCTTTAAGATAAAGCAACACTCATAATCTGTAAACAGGACATTATTAGAGAATTCTTCTATGCTCATTGGAACAAGTCTTTAAAAGACTTAAGCACATAAGAGTGATTTTTGAGAGAGCATTCATCAAAAGAGAAGAGAGAAGAAAAAATGTTTCTTTTGCTGTAGATTTTATTCCGACCAGCCAACTTTAAGTTATGTTTTACGATTCACTAACAGTTGGATCGGGCTAAACTTTTGGCTACCTATTTGTAACACCTTGGTATTTTATTCGAATGGTAGAGATAGGATTTAGAAGAACCTAGAATCCCATTTTGAGCCCCGACAGTAGTCCATTTTTGTGACTTATCTTTCTTCAATTAATTTGTTGTTGTTATTGTTGCTCCTGTTTGGCATTTGTTGTGTAGCTAATTTGAAGAACTTTTGTAACTCTCTTGTTATTATAGTGGAGCTTTTTTGATATTTATGATTCTATAATATTTATCTTCGATTTGAAAGTTTTTCCACATTAAAATTTGGTATTCTTTATCTTCTTTTGTCATGCCCCAAACCTAGGGAGGCGTGGCTAGAACTCGGTATTGACTTGGCTCCTGGTACCCAACCTATATCTATTCCACCGTACCATATGGCTCCAAAAGAGTCGAATGAGTTGAAGGAGCAACTTGAGGATTTGCTAGTAAAAGGGTTTGTTAGACCAAATGTGTCACCTTGGGGCAAACCAGTGTTATTTGTGAAGAAGACGGGATTATGCGAATGTGCATTGATTACCGCCAGTTGAACAAAGTCACTATTACGAACAAGTACCCATTGCTGCATATTGATGATTTGTTTGGTTAGTTTCAGGGTGCTAGGGTGTTCTCTTAGATCGACTTTAGATCGGGGTACCATCAGTTGAAGATTCAGGACTCGGATGTTTCAAAGATTTCTTTCCATACCAGATATGGCCATTATGAGTTTCTAGTAATATCCTTCGGCCTGATTAACGCTCCAGCGGCATTTATGGATTTGATGAATAGGGTGTTCATGCATTATATTGATTCGTTTATCACTGTCTTCATTGATGATATTTTGATCTACTCGCATAGCATGGAGGAGCGCAAGCAGTATTTGAGAGTGTGCTTCAGACTTTGCGGGAAAAAAAGCTATATGCTAAATTATCCAAGTGTGAGTTTTGGCTAGATTTTATTGCATTCTTGGGGCATGTTGTATCAGGCGAGGGTATCAAGGTGGACCCCAAAAAGATTGAGGCAATTCAAATTTGGCCTCGTCCTACTTTGACGACCGAGATCAGGAGCTTCTTGGGATTAACATGTTATTATCGCCAGTTTATGGAGGGATTTTCATCTGTTACAACACCTTTGACTAGGTTGACCCAGAAGGGTACTCAATTACGTTGGTCCGATGATTATGAGGCAAGCTTTCAGAAGCTCTAGATAACTTTGACTACAACACCAGTTCTAGTGTTGCCTTCTAGTTTGGGGATATATATGGTGTATTGCGATGCTTCACATATTGGTTTGGGTTGTGTACTGAAGCAGGAGGGGTGAGTTATTGCATATGCTTTACATTAGTTGAAGACTCATGAGAAGAATTACCCTGTGAATGATCTAAGAGTTAGCCGCGACTGTTCATGCTCTTAAGATCTTGAGGCATTAACTTTATGGGGTGTCATGTGAGGTTTATACTAATCTTCGCAACTTACAGCATTTATTCAATCAAATGGATCTCAATTTGAGGCAACACAAATGGCTTGAGTTACTAAAGGATTATGACATTACCATTATTTATCATTCGGGCATGGCGATTGTAGTCGCGGATGTCTTGAGCAGAAAGGTAGAGGATATGGGTAGCTTGGCATTCATTTCAACATAGGAGAGGCTACTAGCTTTGGAAATTCGGTCCTTCGCTAACAGACTTATGAGTTTGGACATTTTAGAGCCCAGCCAAGTTCTTGCATGCGTTGTTGCCTAGTCTTCACTATTTGAGTAGATTAAGGCTCGACAGTTTGATGATCCGCATTTGATGGTCCTCAGAAAGACGGTACTATATGGTGGTTCCAAGGAGGTTTCTATCAGCAAGGATGGTGTTCTGAGACTCCAGGGTCACCTATGTGTTCCTAATGTAGGTGTCTTGAGAGGGAGGATTCTAGAGAAGGAACACAATTCTCGGTATTCCTTTCATCCAAGTGCTACGAATATGTATCGCTACCTGAAGCAACATTATTGGTGGAGGCGGATGAAGAAAGGCATAGTTGAGTATGTATCTAGGTGCCTAAATTTCCAGCAAGTTAAGTATGAGCACTAGAGGCCAAGTGGCCTACTACAACAGATGACTATACCAAAGTGGAAGTGGGAGCGTATTACTATGGACTTCATAGTTGGGTTGTCGTAGACCTTGCGGAAGTTTGATGTTGTTTGGGTCATTGTCGACAGGTTGACCAAGTCGGCACATTTCATTATGGTTGTGGCTACATATACTTCAGAAAGGTTGTCCCAAATATTTATTCAGGAGATAGTTTGGTGGCATGTTGTTCCTTTTTCCATCATATCAGATTGATGCCCTAAGTTTACTTTACATTTCTGGAGAGCCGTACAGAGTGAGTTGGGGACCGGTGTAGATCTCAGCACAACATTTCATCCATAGGCCGACGGCCAGTTGGAGCGGATAGTTCAGATCCTGGAGGACATGCTCAGAGCATGTGTGATTGACTTTGAAGAGTGGTGGTATCAATTCCTAACTTTGGCCGAGTTTGCTTACAATAACAGTTATCAGTCTAGCATCGAGATGGATATATTTGAGGCTTTATATAGTGGGTGATCTTGTTCTCCCATCAGGTGGTTTGAGCCCGGCGAGGCTAAGTTATACGGTACTAATTTGGTGAACGATGCCTTGGAAAAGGTGAAGTTGATTCAGGAGCGACTTCGCACAGCACAGTCCAAACAGATGAGTTACGTGAATCAAAAGGTGTATTTATCATTTATGGTAGGCGAGAAGGTTGTACTAAAAGTCTCGCCGATGAAGGGTATTATGAGATTCGGAAAGAAAGGCAAGTTGAGCCCAAGGTTGATAGGACCATTTGAGGCATTGAGGCGAGTTGGGGAGGTTTCTTATGGGCTTACTTTACCTCTTAGCCTATTGAGAGTTCATCCAATTTTTCATGTGTCTATGATCCAGAGGTATCATGCCGACTCATCACTTGTGTTAGACTTCAACACGATTCAATTAGATGAGAGCCTGGGTTATGAGGAGGAGACAGTTGTCATTGTTACTAAACATGATCGCTAGTTGAGATCCTAGAGGATTTTTGCGATCAAAGTTTAGTGGAAGGTCCAACCAGTCGAGGAGGCAACCTGGGAGTCCGAGGAGGACATGCGGAGCAGATATCCACACTTATTCAGCACTCCAGGTATGATTCTAAACCCCGTTCGAGGACGAACGTTTGTTTAAGAGGTGGATAAGGTAATGACCCAGCCAGCCGTTTTGCTTTCTAGAACCTCGTTCCCTGCATAAGATGTGCCATACATGGTTTTACTATTTTATGACTTGCGGGGATGGTTAGTTCGGGATTTGGAAGGGTTCGGATTGAAATCGAAACACTTGGTTCCTTAAGGTTGGCTAAAAGGACAAGTTTGACTTTGATCAACATTTTGAGCAAACGATCTCGGAATTAGGATTTTACTGTTCCAATAGGTTCGTATGATGATTTCGGACTTGGGTGTATGTTCGGATCGGGTTTTGGATGACTCAAAACCGTTTTGGTGCCTAATAGTGAAAATTGGTTCTTGGAGGGTTTTTAAGTTCTTTAAATTTGGTTTGGAGTAGGTTTTGGTGATATCGAGGTCTGAATAGAATTTGGAGATTGGGAATAGTTTCGTAATTTCATTTAAGACTTGCACGAAAAATTTGGCATCATTCCGAGTAGTCTAAGTATGATTTGACGCATTCAGAGCGATTTAGAAACTTGAAGTTCATAGTTTGATCCAATTTGGTTTGGGGGGTGGGTGGGGTGATTCTTTGTTTTGTTGTTGTTTTACGCGTTTTGAGAGTTCAAGCAAGTCCGTATTATGTTTAAAGACTTGTTGGAGTAGTTGGACGGGGTCTCGAGGGGATCGGGTGCATTTCGGACCGCCCAGAGTTAAATTAAAACACACAAGATTTCTGCTTCTGGTTTTCTTCTTCGCGAACGCGGTCAAACCCTCGCGTTTGCGATGAAGGATTTAGGGCACTGTGGGCTGGGGGGTTTTTCCTTTCATGTTCACATTATCACAATCATGTTCGCGTAGGTCTGGGTCATCTGGCCTTCGCATGACCTGGCCCGCATTCGCGCAGAAGAGGCTGAGCTGGGTGGCCGCTGATCGTTCTTCGCGTTCGAGAAATATCCCTCGTGTTCGCTTAGGGTAGGCCAAGCAAGCCTCCATATTCATGATGCTCCTGTCTCATTCGTATGGGTAAATTTCCTGGGCCTGGACCGTTTGCCTTCGCGATCGCGAGGCCTCTTCCGCGATCGCGAAGAAGGAAGACATGGGAAGAAACATTTTAAAAATCGGGACTTAGGCTATTTTGGCTCATTTCTTCCATTGTTGGGCTATTTTTGGAGCTCTTAGAGGGGGGATTTCACTTAGCACTTTAAGGTAAGTAATTTCTACACAATATGAGGTAAATACATAGTTTGTGGGTAGATTATAAAATTAAATTAGTGAAAATTATGGGTTTAGGTGAAAACCTAGGTTTTTGATAAAAATGAGATTTAACCACGGAATATTTTATGGAATTTAGCAAAAATCATATATTTGAGTTCATGAGATTATGGGTAACCACTTTCTTTGAAAATTTCTAGAATCTAGGCACGTGGGCCCGAGGGAAAGTTTTAGGAATTTTTGCAAATATGCTTGGGAAATCCCTTTGGTAGTTAGGGTATGAACTTTTAAGCATGTATTAATTATTTTATATAACATTTGACTAGTATCGAGTCATTTGGCGCCAAATTGAGGGTTTGGACACAATCTTGGACCGGAAAGTAGGCCTTGAGACGAGGTAAGTCTCTTTTCTAACTTGTAAGAGGGAACTTACCCCATAGGTGAGCTTAATTAATATGTACTTCTATTTTTGGGGGCTACGTGTCACGTCCCAAGCCTGGGGGCAAGACCGACACTCGGTGCCTCATCTATCCTTACGTACCAACTTACGACTAAGGTACTCTAGACATATAATGTCAAACTTTGGCCAGGGGCCACATTGCAAGACAATTTAAGAAGCAAAATATAAAACTGAATGGAAACTAATGATGACTAAATGTCAATATAAAGCTGGGTAGGCAAGGCCGTCATAACTACTACAGCTGAAAAGCCAACAAAATATACATACAGGGCCTACAAGCCCAACATACTGCACTAACTGACAGGATATGTCTACAAGCCTCTACTGATGGATGTACTGTGATCGAAATAGGGCCCCGAACTACCCATAGCCTTTATACATATATACACAAGATGTACACGAAACTTCTAGACCCGACAACTCCGAAGGATGTGGAGCTTACTGATAAAGCTGAATTTGGGAAACACCTACTGAAAAGGTTTATCCGTCTATCTATTTGGGATTGCACACATGAAATGCAGTGTCCCTAGAAATAGGGAAGTCAATATGAAATAATGTATCGAGTATGCAATGCAATAAAATAACTGAAAGTTGCAACTGAACTGATAAGATAATAACTGAAAGTAACTGGGAGTCAAAGATGATATGGAGGTATGGTAATGAAAATATTGTAATACTGTATATATAGGCTCTATGCTCTCTTGACTAGAAGAAGACAATGCTCAATTGAACATAAAGTCCCGATTAGGGAGAATACTGTAACTTATGAGGCTAGGATAATGTATATAAATTCGGGAGTATGAAGAGAGCAGAGAGCCTATATATACTACTCATTTTTAATACACTTTATACATCATACTTAAAATACTATCCTTCTTTAAGAATTATCTCAAATTACTTAAAATACTACTCATTTTAAATAAACTTTATACATCGTACTATCATGGTCATATGGTACCTTGTATGGAACTAGTACATAAATACGGAATATTATAGCTTGGACCGTATTTTATCCAAAATTGCAAAACTTTGACAAAACACATTTTCTTCTATTTGCTTACCTTGTCTCCTTCACGAATATACTCATCACGTGTTTGAAATATCATAATGATTATAATCTCAAAAAAAATCTTATCTATGAGTCTACGTCAATTAAGTGAAGACGAAACATTAACGTACGATAAAATGCGAGATATAACATCCTTACCCCCTTAGAAATATACGTCCACGAATGTTTGCTCTTAGATACTTTGGGAAAATTTTCCCAGAGTCTCATCCATACACTATACTTAAACCAGCCTGCACGCAACCAGAAAATATACGATACATGCCATACATGGCCAATGTCTATAAATAGCAACACTTGGCCTCACTTAACTGTCTATTATAAATTTTGAAAGTAAAAAATAAGAGCTTACCTGCTGGCGTACCGGCCTGAATAGAGCTGTGCTAAGGAATCCAACCTCGAGTCATATCTTCAGTTTGAAATAGGTAGAGTATTTAGATTTCATTTCTTCCTCTGCTTCCCACATCATCTCTTTCACATTCTTGCTTCTCCATAAAACCTTCACGGAGGTTGTTTACTTATTCCGTAGCTTGAAAATTTGTCGGTCTAGGATGGAAACCAGAATTTCCACGTATGACAAGTCCTCTGTAATCTGTATATCATCCATGGTAACCACTAGGGCAGGATCGCGAATGCACTTCCGTAGCATTGATACATGAAAATCGGATGGAGAGACTCCAATTCTAAGGGTAATTCTAACTCATATGCTACTTGGTCCACTCTCCGAATGATCATATAAGGCCCAATATATCGTGGGCTAAGCTTACCTTTCTTGCCCAACCTCATCACGCCCTTCATAGGTGATACCTTTAAGAATACCCAGTCATTAACCCCTGAATTCTAAGTCTCACCGCTGCACGTCAGAATATGACTTCTGACGACTATGGGCTGTCAACAGTCGCTCCTGGATAAGTTTTACTTTATTTATGGCCTGTTGAACTAGGTCTGGCCCATGTAACCCAGATTCTCTAACATCAAACCACCCAATAGGAGATCTGCACTTACGCCCATACAAAGTCTCATACGGAGCCATCTGGATACAGGAGTGATAGTTGTTATTATATGCAAACTCGATAAGAGGTAGATGATCATCCCAACTTCTTTTAAAATCCAACACACATGCTCGTAACATATCCTCAGGCATCTAAATTGTAGGCTCAGCTTGTCCATCAGTGCGTGGATGAAAAGTTGTGCTGAGATTCACCTGAGTCCCGAGATCTCTCTGAAATGACCTCCAAAAATGTGTTGTAAACTGGGCCCCATGGTCAGATATAATAGATACTGGTATTCCATGTAGTCGAACTATCTCTTTAATATATAACTTTGCATAATCTTCTGTTGTATATGTAGATCTGACTAGTAGGAAATGAGCTAATTTCATAAGCCTATCGATTATCACCCATATGGAATCAAACTTACGATGAGAATGAGGTAAACCCGTGACAAAGTCCATGTTTATTACCTCCCATTTCCACGTCGGGATCTCTATAGTCTGCATTAGCTCTCTGGGCTTCTGGTCCTCTACCTTCATCTGCTGGCAACTAGGACACCGAGTGACAAACTCAGCAATGTTCTTCTTCATATCATTCCACCAGTACATATCCTTAATGTCATGGTACATCTTCGTCGACCCAGGATGAATGAAGTACCACGAATAATGTGCCTCTAACATAATCCTTTCTCGTAGCCCTGCCACATCTAGAACACACAAACAATCTCTGTATCAAAGAACCCTATCTCCCTTGAGCTCTAACAACGACTTCTTCTGCGAAATTCGTTCTCTCAACTCGTCCAACTCTGGATCCTCGTAATGCGTGTCCTTTACTTCAGCTATGAGAGATGATTTTGCAATATTTTGGAGTACAACTCCACCATTGCCAGATTCTACTAACCGAATACCCAAACATGCCAATTGAGGAATCTCTCTAGTTAATTGTCTTTTCTCGGCCTCTACATCTGCTAAGCTACCCATAGATTAGCGACTTAAGGCATCTGCTACAACATTGGATTTCCCTGGAAGGTAGAGAATGTTAACATCGTAATCTTTCAATAACTCAAGTCATCGCCTCTGTTGCAAATTCAAATCTTTTTACTTGAGGATATATTGCAAGCTTTTATGATATGTGAATACATTAACATGATCTCCATATAAATAATGCCGCTATATCTTAAGTGCATGGACAACTGCAGCTAACTCGAGGTCGTGGGTCGGATAATTCTGCTCGTTCTTCCTTAACTACCTTGAAGCATACACAATTACTTTCCCATGTTGCATTAGGACATATCCTAACCCGACACCCGAGTCATCACAATACATGGCATAACCATCTGGACCCTCTAGAGTGCTAGAACTGGCGGTGAGGTCAACCTATTCTTAAGCTCCTGGAAGCTTTGCTCGCAAGCCTCTGTCTACTAAAACTTAGTTGCTTTCTCGGTCAACTTCGTTAAAGGTGCCGAAAGGGAAGAAAAACCCTATACGAACCTCCGGTAGTATCCTGCTAAGTCTAAAAAGGGTCGTTTGTGAGTGTCAGCGATGCAACTTTTCCGTTGCAGATTTCTCAGTCTTTTTTTTTTGTTTTGATTTTTTAGGCCTTATCTTTGTTCCTTTCTCATTGCAGGTGTCATTTCTTGTGTTTTTCTCATTGTAGGCGTTAGTTTATGGTCTCAAATGGGGAGGGGTTTTATTATTCAATGGAAAATCAAAGAAGAAATGTGGAATGCAATAGTTTTCGACTGGCTTGGTCTCAGATTGGGAGATCCGCCGTTCTATATTTTGTAAGGGTGAGGGATCTAATTTTGTAGTTTTCTAAAGTGCCTTTTTATATGTAGGGGTAGGGTAAAGGGTAATGGGTATTTGGGTAGGAAAATTGGGCTTGGGTTGGACAAATTTTGGATTAATTAATTGGGGTCAATTTGAGGATTGGCCCAATTTGAATAAACAATACCAACCATTTTTCCTATTTTCTTCTATTTATGTTTTTTCCTTTTCTTTTCTTTAATTAATTAAAAAAACTTAAACCAAGCTATTTTTTGTAGAAATTAAAATTCTTTATTTATTTTTAACATTAAAATAATTAATTAAATTAAAACTAAAGAAAAATGCTAAATTTAAAGACTACAAGATAAATATATAAAAATGACAATTTTTAGGATTTTTCTATGATTTAAAAATGTTAAAAATGCATGAAATGCAAATAAACAAAGAAAAATTCCTAAAATTAATAAAAATTATTTTTGGTCTATTTTAGGAGTTATTTTCATTAGGACAAAAATCACGTGCTCACAGTGCTTAGCCTCATGCAAGGTGAGAGCAGTGTCTAGCCCTATCCAAGTAGTAGAGACAATGTTTAGTCTCATGCAAAAGAAGGCAATGCTTATCCTTATGCAATGATGAGGGCACTATGCAAGGAGTAGAGACAATGTTTAGTCTCATGCAAAAGAAGGCAATGCTTATCCTTATGCAATGATGAGGGCACTATGCAAGGAGTAGAGACAATGTTTAGTCTCATGCAAAGGAAGGCAATGCTTAGCCTTATGCAATGATGAGGGCGATGCTTAGCCCTTATTCACGTCTTGAGGTCCTTCTTCAGTCACCCTGGATAACTTCTGGCTACCATAGAAACAAAGTTTTCGAAACACGTGCATGCATTTGACAAATTATTTGTAGAAATGTAGTTGTTTGAATATGAGATCAAATAATTTTGATGAACTGGTGACTGTGACGCATTTTAGAGACATTTCAACCTCCTTGCCTTAGAATTTTGAGGGTCCTCCTCAAAATTCTACCCCAGTGTAAGTGCAGACTTTTGACAACATATTCCTTGGCCGTTCCAAATGGGAAGAAATCGAGCAAACTCGAGATCTTTCCCCGATTTCTGATGGAGGAAATGAAGATTTTATTAGGATGTGACCGAACCCACAGGGTTGCCTACATATCCCCTCTTAAACGGGAATCAGGTCAAGGGTAGTTCAATTTAAAAATTATAGAATCGCTTGAGAGGGCAAGATGTATTTGATCAAATAGTCCCATATTGAATGTTTTGGTGAATACTCCAAAAGAATAAAGTGTGACCACAAGATCTAGCTTAGACACAACAAATTTAGAAGAGCATCAAGGGTGGGTAGGTGGAGATTTGTAGAGTAATGCTTGAATGGTATTGACCATTAAGGCCATATGATTCATTGGATGCACGGAGAATAAAACCAATGATTCGAGACTCGTGCAAACATTTTAGAATTTAGCAACTGAAGCTCGAGAAGCAAACGCAAGGGTCTAACTTACTTGGACTTTAAACGTTATGGCTTGGATGTAAAAGGCGCATGATGAGCAAGACACAAGACCATAATGTCCTAACAAGATTAGGTCACATTTGGCTGCTAAGATAGAATTGAATTACTCAGCTAGAGTGAATATTAATTGTATGAAAAAGGAAAATGTCCTATTTTATATAAATAGAATATTATGCCAGTTTGGAAAAAGACACAAGAAGACTCGAGTATTGCATAAGTTCGGATACAAAACAAAAAGACAAAAGTAATATTAGTCGGACATTGGCCCTAAGCATGATCTGGACTGAGTTGAATAGAGGATAACCGCAATTGAAGGGTAAAACATCTCATTTTGAAAAGTTAAACCCATATGAGCAAAGTTGAGATGCAACATCATTTGAAGATGAAATTGCGTCATTAACTACAACTGATGATAATGATAGCAGTCATGCTATGTAATCAATGGATGAAATACTCCTGTTAGGCAAAATAGGAGATTGTGCTCCTGGGATGAGAAGATAGTTTGTTCAGGCCCAAGATAAGTGTGATTTGAACCTAAGAATATAATTCTAAGAAATGCCCTAAAATTGATTGTATTAGGCGTGGAGTGATTTTGAAAGAATATGCCATGAGTACTTTGAAATAAATAGCAAGCGAATAAATAGAGATATGTAAGACAGAAGATAGATACATATATAAATATGTAAATAAGCCTTTATGAGGATGGCAAGAGAGATAAGGATGATTTAGTCCTACCCCTCCTAAATTTAAAAATTTAAGACAATAGTCAGTATATTAGCACATCTTTCTCCAAATAATGCACATAAGGTATGAAATTGTCACTTGGATTTGTAAAAAACATCCCATTAGACTTTGGGCAAGGTTATCTAAATGGACTTAATATAACAAGTATTTATTCATCCTAGGTTCAACATAATTCATGCATAGTTTTCACCATAGTAGGTTTCTAAGGGGTCTAAAATAATACCCTCAAGCGGACAACTTGAGTAATAAGCCTTTCCGATTTGACAAGGGTATTTACGGAAAGCGAGGGCACTCAACAAGCGTCGCTATGTTGATAATTGGCATGAGTGGAACATGGTGTTGAAAATGTGCTTATGCGAAAGTGATAACATGTATTAAAGTAGTTCACATGATGAAAGCACATAACGGTAGTATTAAATAATGTGACAAAAAAAAAAGCGAGAAGGAAAGGAAAAAGAAAACACAAAGGGAAAATGACTCTATTTGACTAGTCAATGTTACCAAAGATTGAGTAAAGATTCAAATTACCTCAAAAAGATGGTGTTAGGTACTCTTCGAGGTCCACAACTATGGGTCCCTGCCGAACATAAGACTATGTGGATTTGGCAATTAGGCTAGGTGATCAAATAATCAAGAGGTATAAAAGTCAAAGAATTTTGTTATAACACATGTTAATTAGTATAAATCTTAATGATTGTAAGGATACAACTACATAAATCTATGTTAAATAACTAAGTGTAGCAACAAGTATGTAAAGGAAAAGAAAGAGAGGGGGGAGGGCTCCTAAGTTTTTTAGCCTAAAGGATCACCCCAACAACATAAATAATACTTCGTAAACCCCTTTAAGGTAGGGGATTGCTCATATCATTAAGAGAGCACTGACTATCATCTCCTGCTACTCAATTACTATGTTAGAGTTATTTACTTAATGCGTTCTAATTCGATTCTAAGTCGTGTCCTATGTGTGCATTACCCGTCTCATGCCTATGGTCCAGGAGGCTTTGACCTCTATTTGGATGGTTCTAGACTTACTTAGGCTGATCAAATATGCTAAAACTAATCGCGAATACAAAACAAATAGGACTGTACATAATAGCAAAAAGTGGCTCACATTAGCCTCCATATATAAGCAGAGAAGCACACAGACTAATTTCAGATTAGGCAGTGGATAGTTTCAGAATCTAGGCATATTGTAGTCGTTAGGTCCTATGGGCATGGCTTATAGATGATTCTCATTTCGAGTATTATATACGTACGCATCATTCAGGCGAATTAACATTGCAAATCTTATATGCATGATACCTAAGTGATTGCAAATTCCAATAATATATAGGCAGTGCAGTAATTCCTAGATTAACGCATAGGCAAATTGAATATTGCAAGTCCTATAAACATGATATCTAACCGTTTTGCTTAAAAGAGTTAATGAAGAACAATCACAATTCTGAATTACTAATGCTGGTTTTAGGCATACATCTTAAGCAAGCGACGGTGTAATATCAAAACAATGGGGATAGTCGATTGGAATATCAGAACCCTATAGCCATGATATCTAGACGGTCAACACACTAAAGTAATTAAATTAATTGATAAAGTTTATTATTTGAAATTTTATAGGCAAGATATATAAATAAGCAAAAACATAGCATTGTTGCACCCTAAAACATATTATCTAAGAATATTGAATAATTGACATAGAAGTAGGTGTGGCAAACACTGAAACTAACATGTCTTGACAATAAAGTGAAGTGCGTGTGGGACTCCTATAGTCATGAGGTTTATCAACGTACAAAAAGCAAAGCATGCTAAACAAATATAGCACATAGATTCTATAGACATATTCTCTACCCTTTCATGCAAGTACTAGAGTACCTCTTTACCCCAATTTTACTAAATCCCTAATTATTTGTTTACTACTTATTACAATCCCAAGAAGGAATGAAAATAAACTTCAAAATAGTAATATCAAAATAATTATAAGCCCCACACATAGAGCAGGCCCAAAGGAGATAACCCAGGATTGCCTAGGCCTTTAACAAGCTTATTCTTTACACCAGTAGCTAACTCATACCTAAACTTGACTCAAGTATTGGAGTGTACCAATTACAAACTCATACATAGACCCATACCAAGCAGAGGTAGAGACACATTCAATGATGGCGGATGAACAACTTAACCCAACCACTGCTTACTGATCTAGTTAAGAAAATTCTAAGTCCACACACTCAGCTCTTAAGGCTATAGCTATTAATAGTTATAAACCAAAGGTATATAGATAAGACAACATTAAATGGAAAGCACATGAGACATATATGAGGCATGTTCGTGTTTGCAAAAAAAGAAAATATTTGAAGTGACAGTATTGAGCAGCATGAACTAGCAGACCATTCCACGTAGAGTGTCAAAATAAAACATGATTCAAAACCAACCTAAAGAACTTTGAATGTCAATCTAGTATAATCATTGGCAGGAGGCAAGTAGAGCACAAGTTTTACGTGAAGATTCTAACATGAAAGTTCGAATGAGAATAAGGTTACAAACATCATATCAACAGACTAGTGGTATAGTTTGGCCAACATCATTTGGCTGAACATGAAACTTAACAAAATGAGAATTGAACATAGCACAAAGGTTCCACAAAAGTTTATGGAATGTGAAAGGACAGATCAACTATACACTAACATGTCAGTTGACTATACATAAGAGAGGAAGTGGAGTATTTATGTCATGACCCTAAACCTGGACCCGGTGATGATGGCGCCTATCATGAAGACGAGGCCAAACGACACATTCCCATTTCAATTTTAAGTAATTAAAATAATAAGTATTAAGACTTAAACATGATAAAATCCCAAAATAAACAATGAATAGTACAATTTGCGGAATTAAAATCAACACAGCCCGATACCGGGGTGTCACCAGGCACGAGCATCTATCAATATGCTACAAGTATGAAGAATCTACAAAGCTACTATATAGTCACTACCAAGAGAAAGGAAATGAGATAAAGAGGAAGAAACACGGGGCTGCGAACGCCGATCAGCTACCTCGTGAACTCCGAAATCTGCCGGGAGCTCTCAACCCTTGCAAGCAGGATCAACCGTGCCTGAATCTTCACAAGGGGTGTAGGGAGTAAAGTGAGTACTCCAACTGAGTGAGTAATAATCATAAATAAAGACTGATAAATAAGAAAACCAGGTAAGGCACATTACAGGCAATAAGGAAGCACTAAAAGCTAGTAAAAAGTCATGAAACGGTGAAATTATGCAAAGCCACTTTAGTTTTGTTTAAATTTCTTAAAATCCCTTTTTAAATAGTTAAGCAAGTAAAATACAGACAACTAGAAAAGGTAAAAACATAAAGAAATGCCTCTCGAGCACAATACCAACAGAATCAGCCCCTTGGGCAACACATGGAACAATAACCAGCCCCCCGGGCTATATCTCACATCACAATGGGTACCCGCGCTCACTGGGGGTGTGCAGACTCCTGGAGGGGCCCCTTATGGCCCAAGCGCAATATCAAGCCATCTCTTGGCATCATCACTAGGCCCTCGGCCTCATATCAACAAGCCACCTCGTGGCGTACAAATATCAGGCCCTCGGCCTCATAATCATAATCCGATGTTTCCTCACAACATAGGCCCTCGACTTTACTCAGTCAAAATTCTCACAAGCCACTCGGGCAACAGTAAAACATGATACCCAGGCCAAAATATTATTTAAAATATCATTTTAGTGCTAAAACAGAGTAGACATGGCTGAGTTATGAAAATAGTAGAATATAGCATGACTGAGTACAAGTATAAAGTCAAAATTGTGAGAAAATATCATTAAAAATCCCCTAAGGGTTCAAATAGTTGGCACGAGGCCCAAATATGGTATTCAGCCCAAAACATGATGATAGCAAATAGTTTTCAATCAAATACGCTATAAAAAAATCATTCGGGATGGACTAAGTCACAATCCCCAACAGTGCACGACCCCAGGCTTGTCATCTAACATGTGCATCACCTCAATATAGCACAACGATGTTCAAATCCGGGGTTCCACACCCTCGTGACAACATTTACAATCATTACCCGTATCTACACGGTCCAAATATCTAGCTCGCAATGCCTTTGCCCCTCGAATCGGCCTCCGAATGCTCCAAATCTAACCAAAATCAGTGCAAAACCATCAAAATTTGCTAAGGGAACAAAGCTCACTCGAAAGAAATCAAATTACAACACAAATCCCGAAATTGGCCAAACCCGATCCCCGGACCCACATCTCGGATTCCGATAAAATTTACATCAATAGACTCCTTATCACTCCCCGAGTTCATTCATACCAAAAGCATCAAAATCCAACCACAAACGACCCCTCAAATCCCAAATTCTATGACTCCAATTACAAGCCCTAGTTCTTCAATTTTAGGATTAATTCCATGATTAATTAGGTAGATTTCACATTAGAATCGAGTATTAAGTCCATGGATCTTACCTCCAAGTGTTTCCCCTTGAATCCCTCTTCAATCCTCTTCAAAAAGCTCCAAAATCGTTCAAAAATGGTGGAAATAAACCCCAATATCGCAGACAAGATGGCTATTTAAACATTCTGCCCAGGCCTCAATTCCTTCTCTGCGAACGCGGTCAATGCCTTGCGTTCGCGAAGCACAAATTAACTTTGACCAAAAATCCTCTTATGCAAACGCGACCTGACCCTCGCGAACAAGATAGTTCCTCAGCCTAACCCTTCGCGAACACGCTCCCCTTCTCGCGAACGCGATGCATAATCTCCCAGCCCTTCGCGAATGCGAAGCCTCCATCGCGAACGCGAATGCTAAAGTCTCAGCCTCCTCAACTAACCCTTCACGAACGCAAGGACCTACTCGCGAACGCGAAGGTCAAATTCTCTGCAACACTTTAGCAGTTTTCTGCAATTCTCAACAATAAGAAGTGGTCCAATTGACCACTCAAAACTCACTCGAGGCCCTCGGGACGTCAACCAAGCATACCAACATAACCCATAACATCATTCAAACTTTTTCCAATCTTCAAAACGCTCAAAACAATATCAAAACACCAAATTCGCATCAGATTCAAGCCTAAAAATTCCAAAATCTTCTAAATTACACTTTTGATAAAAAATCCAACCAAACCACGTCTGAAAGACCTAAACTTTTTCACACACATCCCAAATGACACAACGGAACTACTGAAACTCTCAAAATTTTATTCCGGTCCCTATATCAAAATCTCACAAATCAACCGGAAAATGCCAAAAATCTAATTTTGCCAATTCAAGCCTAAATCTACTCCGAACTTCAAAAACACATTCCGATCACGCTCCTAAGTTCCAAATCACCTCCCGAAGCTATCCGAACCATTGGAACTCACATCCGAGCCCTCTAACACATAAGTCAACATCCAGTTGACTTTTCCAACTTAAGGTTTCTCAAAAGAGACTAAGTGTCTCAAACCTTACCAAATCCTTTCCGAACCCGAGCCAACCAACCCGATCACTCATAGAACCGATAGAAAAAGCAATAAGAAGTAGAAATGGTGGAAAAAGAGCATTAATTCATGATACGACTGGATGAGTCATCACATCCTCCCTCTCTTAAGTAAATGTTCGTCCTCGAACAAGTCAAGAAACATACCTGAAGCCTCAAACATGTGAGGATATCTGCTCCGCATCTCCCACTCGGTCTCCCGGACAGCCTCCTCCACGGGCCGACCTCTCCACTACACTTTCACTGAAGCTATATCCTTTGATCTCAACTTTCAAACCTGACGCTCCAAAGTTGCTGGCTCCATATCATAAGTCAAATCACCATCCAACTGAACCGTGTTGAAATCCAGAACATGAGACAGATCCCCAATATACTTTCGGAGCATAGAAACATGAAATACCGGATGCACACTCGACAATCTGGGTTGCAAAGCAAGCTCATAATCCACCTCCCCAATCCTCCGAAGCACCTCAAAAGTCCCAATGAACCGAGGACTCAATTTACCCTTCTTCCCAAACCTCATAACACCCTTCATGGGTGAACACTTCAACAGAACATTCTCACCCATCATGTAGGACACATCTCGAACCTTCCTCTCAGCATAACTCTTTTGCCTTGATTGTGTTATACGAAGCCTCTCCTGAATTACCTTCACCTTTTCTAAAGCATCCTGCACCAAGTCTATCCCCAATAGCCTAGCCTCACCCGTCTCAAACAAACCAACTGGAGATCTACATCACCTCACATACAAAGCCTCATATGGAGCCATCTGAATACTCGACTGGTAGCTGTTGTTATAAGCAAACTCTACAAGCGGTAGAAAATAATCCTATGACCCTCCGAAATTAATGACACAAGCATGCAACATGCCCTTAAATATCTAAATAGTGTGCTCGGACTGTCCGTCCTTCTGAGGGTGAAAGGTTGTGCTCAACTCAAACTGAGTGCCCAACTCTTGCTACGCATACCTCTAAAACTGCAAAGTAAACTGAGTGCCCCTATCTGAAATGATGGAAACTGGGACATCATGCAAACGAAAAATCTCCCGGATATAAATCTCTGCCAACTGCTCTGAAGAGTAGGTAGTACACACAGGAATGAAGTGTGTGAACTTGGTCAGCTGATCCACAATCACCCAAATAGCATCGAACTTCCTCAAATGTCCGTGGGAGCCCAACTATAAAGTCTATGGTAATCCTCTCCCACTTCCACTCTGGAATGTCCATCCGCTGAAGCAAGTCACTCGGTCTTTGATGATCATATTTCACCTGCTGACAATTGAGACACCGAGCTACAAATGCCACAATATCCTTCTTCATTCTTATCCACCAATAATATTGTCTCAGATACTGATATATCTTCGTAGCACCTGGATGAATAGAATACTGTGAGCTATAGGCCTACTCTAGAATCAACTCCCGAAGCCCATCCACATTGGGCACACAAATCCGGCCCTGCAATTTCAATACCCCATCATCACCAATGGTCACGTCTCTAGCATCATCGTACTGAACTATGTCCTTAAGGATAAGCAAGTGCAGATCATCATGCTGGCATATAATCTCTGATGCGATCATATATGGAAGATCGAGAAACCACACAAGCTAATACCCGACTAGGCTCCGAAATATCTAACCTCACGAACCTATTGGCCAAGGCCTGAACATCAACCTGAAAGAGGTCTCTCCCTGACTGGAATATATGCCAAACTTCCCATGCTTACCGCCTTTCGGCTCAAAGCATCAGCCACCACATTGGCATTCCCCGAATGGTACAATATAGTGACATAATAATACTTTAGCAACTCCAACCATCTCAGCTGCCTCAAATTGAGATCCTTCTGTTTGAACAAGTGTTGGAGGCTACAATGATCAGTAAATACACCACAAGACACATTATAAAAGTAATGCTTCCAAATCTTCAACGCGTGCGCAATGGCAGCCAACTCCAAATCATGAACGAGGTAGTTCTTCTCATGGGGCTTCAACTGACGAGAAGCATAAGCAATAACTCTACCCTCATGTATTAATACACACCCAATACACAATATATGAACCTGAAGCTGATGGCAAAACTAACATTGGAGTTGTGGTCAAGGTTGTCTTGATCTTCTGAAAGCTCTCCTCACACTCATCCGACCTTACAAATGAAGTACCCTTGTGAGTCAACTTGGTCAGGGACGATGCAATAGATGATAATACCTGAATAACCCGAAGATAATAACCCGCTAAACCAAGAAAGCTACGAATCTCTGTGGCTGAGGACGGTCTGGGCCAACTCTGAACCGCCTCGATCTTCTTTGGATCAACCTGAATACCCTCACTGGACACCACGTGCCCCAAGAAAGCCACTAAACTGAGCCAAAACTCACACTTGGAGAATTTTTCATAAAGCTTCTCCTCTATCAACCTCTGTAATACAACTCTCAAATGCTTCGCATACTCATCCTAACTACGCGAAAACACCAGAATATCATCAATGAAGACTATGATAAATGAGTCGAGATAAGACCGGAACACGTTGTTCATCAAATGCATGAATGTTGTTGGGGCATTGGTCAACCCAAAATACATCACCAAGAACTCATAATGAACATATCGGGTCCTGAAAGCTGCCTTAAGAATATCCGAGTCTATGATCTTCAACTGATGATAACCTTAATGGAGATCAACCTTGGAGAACACTCTCACACCCTGAAGCTGGTTGAATAAATCATTAATACAAGGCAAGGAATACTTGTTCTTAATTGTTACTTTGTTCAATTACCTATAATAAATGCACATCCTCATAGTTCCATCCTTCTTCTTCTTCACAAATAGAACTGGTGCACCCCAAGGAAACACATTAGGCCGAATAAATCCCTTATCAAGGAGTTCCTGAAGCTTTTCCTTTAAGTCTTTCAACTCCGCTGGTGCCATACGATACGACGGAATAGAAATGGGCTAAGTGCCCGGCACCAAGTCAATATCAAAATCAATATCCTTGTCCGGTGACATGCCCGACAGGTTTGCATGAAACACATCGGGAAAATCCCTAACAATTGGAACAGACTCAATACTGGGAGTCTCTGCACCGACATCCCTCACGAAGGCCAGATACGAAAGACTACCCTTCCCAACCGTACGCTAGGCCTTCAAGAATGAGATCACTCTACTAGGAACATAATCAGTCAAACCTCTCCACTCAAATCTGTGGCACACCCGGTATAGCCAATGTGACTGTCTTGGCATGACAGTCCAGAATAGCATGACACGGAGATAGCCAATCCATGCCTAAAATGATATCGAAATCCTCCATACACAATAATAAAAGGTACACTCGGGTATCCAGACCCCCAATAGTCACCACACATGACCAGTACACACGGTCTACAACAACAATATCACCCACCGAAGTAGATACTTGAACAGTGAAATAAGAGACACACGGGGCGTATCCAAATAACGAGCAAAGTATGATAACACATAAGAAAATGTGGAACCAGGATCAAATAATACAGAAGCATCTATGTGGAAGACTGAAATAATACCTGTAATAACAACATCGGAAGCGATAGCATCAGGTCTAGCTTGAAGTGCATAGAAACAGGCCTAACTACCACCTGATCGACCTCCTACTCTAGGGAGACCCCTAGCTGACTGACCTCCACCCCTAGTTGGCTGGGCGGGTGGTAGTGAAGTAACTGGTGCTGAAGCCAATAACTGACTCCTCTGCTAAGATGAACCCGCAAGACAACAAGGACACTACCTCCATATATGACACATCTCTCCACACTTATAGCAACTCCCAGATGCTGGAGAAGGGGGCTAAAGGGAACCCCTCACACCGAAGTGACTAGCAGATGCACCTGGCATAGAAGAGCCCTAAACTGATGGAGCATGGGACGAACTTTGAGCTGGAAGGGCACTAAGTGAGGACTGTACCTGATGAGAACTATGAAAACTGTGACCCGATGACATCCCATGATAACCTGGGCAAGCTAGCTGAGCATGCCTGAATGGATGGCCTCTGCCGTGTTGAAAGTGACCTCTCAACGGAGCACCACTATAACTACCAGATCCTCGGGGCCTCTTGGCTTCTCTCTCCTCTCGCTCCTAGGGATGAACAGACTCTATATCACGAGCAATGTCTACAACCTCCTCGAAACTAGCACCAGTCACCCTCTCCCTGGTCATGAGAATATGAAGCTGATAAGTGAGGCCATCAATAAACCTCTTAATTCTCTCTCTATCTGTCTGAACCAACCAAATTACATGGCAAGCTAACTTAGAGAACCTCATCTCATACTGCATCACAGTCATCTCTCCCTGATGCAACCACTCAAACTATCTACGCAGCTCCTCTCTGCGAGACTACGACACATACTTCTCCAAAAAGAGAATGGAGAATTGCTGCCAGGTAAGGGGTGCTGCACCAACAGGCCTACGCCTCTCAAAAGCCTCCCACCAAGTGAAGGCAGCTCCAGAAAACTAATAAGTAATGAAAGCGACCCCGCTGGTCTCCAGAATACCCGTTGTACGAAGAATCCTCTGACACTTATCCAAGAAACACTGGGCATCCTCGCCCTCTGCACCATTGAAAGTCGGAGGCTAAAATCTACCAAACCTCTCTAACCTACGCTGCTCGTCCTCTGGCATGGCAGGAGCTACATAGTCCTGACCAGCTGCAACTGGTTGAGTTGGATGTGCCCCCGGCGTCTGAAGTCCCTGTATGACCTGCTCAGGCATACGAGCGGTGGGAGTTTGAGTACCTCCCCCAGCCTGAGAAGTAGTTACGGCTGTAGAAATTGAGACCACCTGAGCTAGGCCAGTGCAATAAGATAGAATCTGAGCTAAGGCCTCCTAATGACCCGAAATCACAATAGGAACAACTGGTGCCTGAGCTGGTGCTACTGGAGCATCCACAACTGGGACCTAATCCTAAACTGGGGCGGCTGGTGGATCTATAGGTGCTGCTCTGGCTATTGTGCGGGCCACACATCTGCTCCTACCGTGACCACGACCACGTCCTCGGCCTCTAGTGGCCACAACTGGTGGTACTGGTGGTCGTCAATCCTGACCGGTAGCGCATGTCCTCACCATCTGTGAGAGAATAGAATAATAGAAGCTTAGTACTCGGATAAACAAATTCGTACGATAAAATTTCAAGAATATGCTAAAGGTTCTGCAGCCTCTCGAGGATAAATACAGACGTTTTCGTACTGATCCATGAGACTCTACTAAACTTGCTCATAACTCGTGAGACCGATGTAACCTAGGCTCTAATACCAACTTGTCACGACCCTAAACCTGGACCCGGTCGTGATGGTGCCTCTTATGAACACAAGGCCAGCCAACATATTCCTATTTCAAATTTAAGCAATTAAAATAATAAGTATTAAGACTTCAACATGATAAAATCCCAAAATAAGAATTGAACAGTACAATTTGCGGAATTAAAACCAACACAGCCCGATAGCGGGGTGTCACCAGCAACGAACATCTATCAATATACTACAAGTCTGAAGAGTCTACAAAGCTATTATAAAATCACTAACAAGAGAAATGAAATGAGATAAAGGAGAAGAAACACGGGGCTGCGAACGCCGAGCAGCTACCTCGTGAACTTCGAAATCTGTCCGGAGCTCTAAACCCTCACAAGTAGGATCAGCAGTTCTTGAATCTGCACAGGGGGTGCAGGGAGTAAAGTGAGTACTCCAACTCAGTGAGTAATAATCATAAATAAAGACTGAGAAATAAGAAAACCACATAAGGCACATTACAGGCTATAAAGAAGCAGTAAAAGCCAGTAAAAAGTCATGAAACAGTGAAATTATGCAAAGCCACTTTAGTTCAGTTTAAACTTCTTAAAATCCCTTTTTAAAGATTTAAGCAAGTAAAAGAAAGGTAACTAGAAAAGGTAAACACATAAAGAAATGCCCCTCGGGCAACACACGGAACAATAACTAGCCCCTCGAGCTATATCTCACATAACAATGGGTACCCGCGCTCACTGGGGGTGTGCAAACTCCTGGAGGGGCAAGTGCAATATCAATCCATCTCGTGGCATCATTACTGGGCCCTCGACGTCATCTCAAAGAGCCACCTCGTGGCGTACAAATTCAGGCCCCCGGCCTTATAATCATAATTTGGTATTTCCTCACAACATAGGCCCTCGGCCTTACTCAGTCAAAATTCTCACAAGCCACTGGGGCAATAGTAAAACATGATGCTCGGTCCAATATATCATTTAAATTATCATTTTAGTGTTAAAACGGTGTATACATGGCTGAGTTATGAAACTAGTAGAATATAGCATGACTAAGTACAAGTATAAAGTCAAAACCGTGAGGAAATATCAATAAAATTTCCTTGAGGGTTCAAATAGTTGGCACGAGGCCATAATATGGCATTCAGCCCAAAACATGATGATCGCAAATAGTGTTCAGTCAAATACGCGATAAAACAATCATTCGGGATGGACTAAGTCACAATCCCCAATAGTGCATGACCCCACGCTCGTCATCTAGCATGTGCGTCACCTCAATATAGCGCAACGATGTGCAAATCCAAGGTTTCAAAACCTGAAGACAATATTTACAATCATTACTCATCTCTACCCGGTCCAAATCTCTAGCTCACGATGCCTTTGCCCCTCTAATCGGCCTTCGGATGCTCCAAATATAACCAAAATCAGTGCAAAACCAATTACAAATAGCATAGAAATATGTTTAGGCTAGATCTTAAGGCAAAATTGTAAAATGGGATCCATATAGTTGTGGCAATTTACAAAGAACAGTTGATTAAATAAAACACTCAGCATAAAGGAATTCATTCAAAGCAAAGAGATGATTTCATAAGAGTTTCAGCGTAAGACCCAAAGCAAGGCATGAAGAGGATTCCATAACAAACAATAGGTAATCATGATAGTCAATATCATTAAAATAGCACACATATAATACGCATGCGTTGAAACTCAAAGCTCAAACATGTTCAGATGCTAGAAAAATGCAGATGCACAGAACTGATCCCAAAGGAAAACAAGAAAATCAACATAGGAGTGTTGGATATAGTAAAGAACACACATTATTCCAAAACAAACTGAGAACAACTAGAATCTATCCTAGTAATGAGAGCATCTCAAATATGCTGAAAGTGCATTCAACTAACAAAGAATATAGAATTACAGGGGAGTATAGAACAATATCAAAACAAAACAGTATTAGGGATTCATAACTAACAAAGGAACTAAATCATTCTCACAGAAATTAAATATAATTAACACCTAGAGCACATATAGATATAAAGAAGAAAAATAGTTAACATTGTAAGAGTTAAAGACACAAACCAGTAGCGAAATTAAAGAGCAAAAGAATAAGGAGTTTAAAATACTGGTAGCAAGAACCCCAGATCTCTGATGCTTCAGAGTTCATAAGAGCCACAAAAAGGCCCCAAGCAGTGCTTGCACCAGAGGAGGTTGATATATTATGGCCTTGGCTTTTAGCCAGCCAAAGACCCAAATATTTTCGAGAAAATGAACGAGTAAGGTAAAATATAGTGAGTGCAATAGCAGTGATAGTTTTTTCTCCTAGAGGGGAAATTTGGGAGGTTTTCTATAGTATCAGATTAAGTACCCAAATAAGTAAAAACACTTAACTAAACATAAACAAGGAAAGAATAGCATGCAAATCGATTAGAATCAATTTAGGAGTAAATCAGGCAAACCCTAGTTTGACAGAAATCATAGACTGGCCGAAGATCTTGTTAAATCGGGCCCATGTAATCTTGACATAAACATAGATAGACGGAAAATCATCCAAATATTACTGAATAGGTCCAGTCCCTCTTGATTTGGGAGACGGATACTTGCCAAAACTGCACAAGTACTAAGTAATATCATATTTATGCAAGTAACAATGATATAATCCCAAAAAGGTAAGAAAATCAATGTAAGAATCTATGAATGGATTGGATTAGGAGAGAACGGGAGGCGGCGACTAGGGTTTGTTATGAGAGGAGAAGGTTTGAGCGGATTTGGAGTCGGTGGACGGGTAAAATGGTTTGAGGGTTTGGGTTGTGAGGTTATAAAGAGAGATGTGGAATTATTATGGGCCGTTGATCATTTGAGATCAACGGCCAAAATCAAAAAGGGAGCGGGGCGGGTCAGGAGATGGTCACTAACCAGGTTTTAGGCAAGGGGTTATTTGGTTTGGGCTGGGGCTATTGGGCTTAGGTATTGGGCCAATTTGGTCCGAAAATCACTCAAAATTGGGCTATAACTGAAATATACAAAATTCCTTAAACAATAAATTATAAAAAATGATTAATAAATAAGTAAAATATTATTTATACACTAAAATGATTGAAAATAACACTTCAGCATTGTAAAAAATATAAAATGCTATTTTGGTGCAAATAAAGTAATAAAAAGCAATTATACATGAACATAAATTATTCTTGAAAAAATTACATAAACAACTAAAATATATATAATTTTATGAAAATGAAACGATGTAAAATATTATTTTAAAACATATATGTGAGTGCACAATAACAAATTTGGATGATTATGCTATTGCGAATAATTTAAGAGAACAATTCGTAAATATCCAAGTAATTTAAAGGCAAGAAAATCAATTTTAAAGCTTTAAAATTATCAAAACATTATAGAAAAATGCTTGCATAAATCTTGTAAATTAAATAATGGATGAAAAATGATATTTTCTATTTGAGAAATGTGAGGGCCAAATTGGATATCAAAATGTGATCCGTCCTATGTATTATATTTTAGTTCAGTTCCATTGGACAAGGATTTGACTTATGTTAAGGAGCCGGTGGCCATCTTGGACAGGCAGGTACGAAAGTTGAGGTCAAAGAGTATTGCTTCAGTGAAGGTTCAATGGAGGTTATATGGTCGAGAAGGAAACCTAGGAGATCAAGCACAACATGCGGAGTCGTTATCCTCATCTATTCATCACTTCAGGTATTTCTCAATGCACGTTCGAGGACGGACTTTTGTTCAAGAGGGGGAGAATGTAACAACTCGACCAGTCATTTTGTGTATTTTATCCCCATTTCTCTTTTTTATGCTTTACATATGTTTGTTTATTATTTTATGACTTACGTGGTTTATTAGTTTCGTTCCAGGAAGATTTCAGGTTGAATTGGACCCTTGATTCTTGGCTTAGAAGTCTAAGCTGATAATGTTGACCAATGGTTAACTTTTGTGAAAACGACCCGTGAATGATGTTTGATAGCTCTGATAGCTTTGTACCATAATTTTGGACTTGGGCGTATGCCCGGAATAGAATTCGGATGTTTGTAGGTCAATTTGTGTTGTTGTGCCAAAAATTAACAATTTGAGGTTTAGAAGTTTGATCGTAGGTTGACTTTTGACTATCTGGTTCAGAAATTGATTTCGGGACTTGGAATAGGTCTGTTATGCTATTTGGAACTTGTGTGCAAAACTTGGTGTCATTTGGAGTTTATTTGATAGTACTCGGACGCCTGGTTGCAATCGTAGAGGTTCTTGAAATTTATTTTGAAATTCAGGCATTTTAGTGTCCGATTATTAGTTCTAGATGTTTTTTTCATATTTTATTGTGCGAGCGACTTTGTATGATGTTTTTAAACTTGTATGGATGTTCAGCTTGGAGCCTAGAGGGCTCGAATGAGTTTTGGGCATGTTGCGAAATGGTTTGGACTGAATCTGAACTGTTGGTGTGTTGATGCCTCTGGTGTCGTATTTGCGAACACTAGCATCCCAATTGCGACCTTAGTAGGGGAATCATAGGTATCGCAATTGCAATGCCTCGGTCCTGTGATGACCCGGCCTGTCGTCACGTGAGTTACCGCCCCGTTTCCCCAATTTTATGCTTCATTATGTTTTATTACAAGAGTCTTGAATGAATGAGTCTATTTGGATTAGTTTTGGATGGAAATGAGACACTTAGTCTCTTTAAGGAAGATTTATTTTGGAAAAGTCAACCGGATGTTGACTATTGAGTTAGAGGGTTCGGATGTAATTTCCGGTGATTCGGTTAGTTTCGGGGGATGATTTGTGACTTAGGGGTGTGATCGGAATTGATTTTGGAGGTCTGGTGTAGAATTAGACTTGAATTGGCGAAGTTAGTATTTTGGAGAATTTCGGTTGATAGGTGAGATTTTGATTCGAGGGCCGGAATGGAATTCCGGGAGTTGTTGTAGCTTCGTTAGGTGATTTTGGATGTGTGTGCAAAATTTCAGATCATTCGAAGGTGTTTTGGTTGGGTTTTTGATCAAATGCGTAATTCGGAAGTTTTTGAGAAACTTAGGCTTGAATTCAGTGAGAATTGATGATTTTAACATTGTTCGATGTGTTTTGATGATTGGAACGAGTTTGAATGATGTTTTAGGATGTGTTGGTGCTTTTGGTTGAGGTCCCGGGGCTTTGGGGTGATTTCGGATGGCCATCGGGAGGATTTTTGGACTTGGTAAGATTGTTGCAGGTCTGGTATCTGGTATTTCCGCATCTGCGGAAAAAGGAACTGCAGATGTAGTTGTGCAGGTGCGGGAGGAGGTTCGCGGGTGCGGTCTATGGTTTTGGATGGAAGTTTCTGCAGATGCGGAAGGGAAGCCGCAACTACGAGGCCGCAGATGCGGTAGTTGTGTCGCAGAAGCGAAAGGGTGTGGATTTGGCATTTCCGCAGAAGCGGACAATAATCCGCAAAGGTGGGGTCCGCATATGTGGTAGAGGACCGCAGAAGCGGTCTTGGTCTTTAAATAAGGATCCACGAAGACGGTAGCCGCAAATGCGGTAGTGGGACCGGAAATGTGAAAATCCGTGTTATCAGAAGGGTTTTATAGCTCATTTTGTTCCGCGAGCTTAAGTCCATTTCCACCATTTTTAAGCAACCTTGAGAGCTCTTGGACGGAATTTGAAGGGGATTTCAACTAGTTGTGATTGGAGGTTAGTTCCTTGACCTAAATACATGAATTAATGGTAGAAATTACATGGAAATTTGTGGAAAATTCATCAAAAGAGGGTAAAGCTAGGGCTTGGGAATTTGGTATTTCAAAGTGAAATTTGAGGGGTCAAATGGACTCCGATTTTGGGAAATTTGATATGTATAGACTCGTGGCGAGATACGAAATCCGTTAATATTAATTTTCTAATTTTTCGAGAAGCGGTCCCGCGGCTCGGGTTTTGCCAATTTCGTAAATTTCGATATTTTTCGAGTCTTTTCGATTGGGTTGTGTTCCCTTAGCCTATTGCAACGTATTCCTTGTGATTTTGAGAAGATTCGACGCTCGAGGAGGTTGATTTGCGAGTCAAGGGCATAGCGAGCTCGGACTTTGGCTTTCTTGAGGTGAGTAATGGTTATAAATGATGCTATGAGGGTTTGAAATCCCGGATTTGTACAACGTAGTGCTATGTTGAGGTGAGACACACGCTGCATGATGAGCGTGGGGTCCATTACTGCCAGGGATTAGGACTTGGTCCATCCTGTTTGACGATTCTACTGTATTTCTGATGATAGGCTATAATTGCTTATTTTAGTCGCTTATTACACTATAATTTACTGCACTTAAGTTGAGTTTGCGCTTTAATCGCTAGTGTTTTGCACTAACGGTGTGTTTTATGCCTTGTAGGAGTGATTTAGAGCTATATAGATATTATGGAATGAATTTAAGTGATTTGGAGCTTTGAAGTCTGGGTAAAAGCTCAAGGAATTAAGCCGGGATCAGGTTCGGGGGTCAAATTTGATAATTAAGTACGAACGAAGACTCGAGGAGGTATATTGTGCACTGTCTAGTTAAATAGACATAACGTTTTTCTCAGAACTCCATTTGGGCTCTACAATATATGGTTGGAAAGCTAACTCAAAGGGCGACAACTTTCATGTTTTATGTTTTTCCAAATTCCAAACAAAACAGGGTGAAAAACTGCGTTTATGGTAGGACCGCGGCGAGCTGCTATATGAGATTCAGAGAGGCCTTTTGGCCGCGGTCCTAGCGTGGACGCGGTAGAACCGCGGAAGGCGACGGGATATTGAAGGACCGAAGGGAAAATTACGGGATTTTAAGCCCTAAACCCTATATAAAACGTAGGAGGCCGACCAAGAACGAGAAGGGGACATATTTTGGACACAAATTAGACCTAAGTAGGCAAGAACACATTGAGAGCAAGGCGGGGAATTCTTCAACAAGTTTTTCCTTCCTCTTCCTATTTTTCATTGTTGGTTATAATTTTTAGTATTGT
>MU783839.1:0-17160 GCA_026770625.1 Nicotiana glauca | reverse complement strand
ATATATATATATATATATATATACACGCCACAGCAGTATACTATATGGGTCGGGCTGCACGCCACGGCGGTATAGTTATGATTTCGGTTATCGTGAAAAGTAAATGAGTTGAGTACTGGCTTAAAGGATTTTTACCTGAATTCTTCATTCAGTTGCTGTTTAAATGTTCTTACTGCTTTGATATAGAACTACTTAGTGCTTTTTATGAGATTTCTTTCCTTCAGTCATTATTTATTGCTATTACTCAATGAGTCAGAGTACACACTTTACTCCCTGTACCATGTGTGCAGATACAGGTATTCCGGAGGCATAGATTAAGCTATTGATGCTATTCAGATCTCACCGGAGTCATCGAGGTAGATGTATGGCATTCGCAGACCCGATTTCTCCCTCTATCCTCTTTACTTTCAGCATTTTAGACTATCTTTTGTTTAGGCTGTTCCTCAGACTTGTATTAGAGGCTCTTGACTCGTGACACCAGATTGGTGAGATTTGTAGTGATATTTTCTTGATTTCCGCACATTTTACCTTATGTTACAGATTTATAATCATGTTAATTTGGTATTTAAATACTGTTAATTGGTAATGAACTCTAAATGAGGGGTTGAAAGTGTTGAATTGGTCGGGCTTGCCTAGCACTGTGTTGGGCGCCATCACGACTGGGGTTGGGGTCGTGACAAGTTGGTATCAGAGCCTATGTTACTAGGTCTCGCGAGTCATGAGCCGATTTAGTAGAGTCTCGCGAAGCGATACGGGAGCGCCTGTATTTATCCTCGAGAGGCTGCAGAACCTTTAGGAAAATTCCACATTCTTGAAATTCTTGTCGTGCGAACTTGTTGATCTGAATACTAAACTTCTCTTTATTCTATTCTCTCACAGATGGTGAGGACACGAGCTACCGGATGTGACAGACGACTACCAGTACCACCTACTGAGGCTACCAGAGGCAGTAGACGTGGTCGTGGTAGTGGTCGTGGTAGAGGCAGAGCAGCAGGGCAGCACCTGTGGATCCTATAGTTGCCCCAGCTCAGGACCAGGCTCCAGCAGCACCAGTTCAGGCACCAGTTGTGCCCATTGTGATTTCGGGTCTCCAGGAAACATTGGCCCAGATATTGACAGTTTGCACGGGCTTGGCTCAGGTGGTTTCAGCCACCACAGCAGCAGCAGCTACTTCATAGGCCGGGGGAGGCAATCAAACCCCCGCTGCTCGCACACCTGAGCAGGTTGTGCAGGGATTACAGACCCCATAGGCACCTCCAGTTTAGCCAGTGGTACCAGTTCAGGAGTACAGGGTCCCAATTATGCCCAAGGAAGAGCAGCCTCGCCTTGAGAGGTTTGGAAGACTCCAGCCTCTGACATTTAGCGGAGCTGAGGGCGAGGATGCCCAGGGTTTTCTCAATAGATGTTAGCGGATGCTCTGTACAGCAGGGATTCTTGAGTCCATCGGTGTGGATTTTATTACTTTTTAGTTCACTGGAGCGGCCTTCACTTGGTGGGAGGCGTATGAGCGGCGTAGGCCAGTTGGTGCAACACCTTTGACTTGGCAGGAGTTATCCACTCTCTTCTTGGAGAAGTATGTACTCAGTCCCGCAGAGAGGAACTGCGCAGACAGTTTGAGGGACTACGGCAGGGAGAGATGATAGTGACACAGTATGAGATGAGATTTTCTGAGTTGTCTCGGCATGCAGTTTGGTTGGTTCCAACGGACTGTGAGCATATCCGGAGGTTTGTTGATGGTCTCCACTACCCTCTTCGTATTCTTATGACTAGAGAGAGAGTGTTGGGTGCTTCATTTGAGGAGGTGGTGGATATAGCTCGAGATATTGAGTCGGTTCACCGCCAGGATCGAGATAAGAGGGAGGCCAAGAGGCCTCGAGGTTCTGGTAGTCATAGTGGTGCTCCTTCGAAGGGCCAGTTCCAGCAGGGTCCGGGTCGCTATTTTAGGCCCGCTCAGTCAGCTCGACCCGAGTATCGAGGAGGATCTTCAGGTCGGGGTTATCAGATTTCTCAGCAGAGTCAGCCATTTCTCAGTGCTCTTCCAGCATAGAGTTCGTCTCGTGCTCCATCTGCTCAGGGTTCTTCCAGGCCGAGTGCATCAGCTAGCCACTCTAGCGCGAGGGGTTCCCTTCAGTCCCAGTTCCCAGCACCCGGGAGTTGCTATGAGTGTGAAGAGTTCGGGCATATGCGGAGGGAGTGTCCTCGCCATGCTTCTAGCTCATCTCATCAAAGGGGTCAGCCCTCATCTTCTGGCCTAGTTTCTTCAGCACCCGCCCCGCCAGCTAGGGGTGAGGGTCAGGCAGCCAGAGGTCGCCCCAGAGGGGGAGGCCGATCGGGCGGTGGTCAGGCTTGCTTTTATGCTCTTTAGTGCAGGACAAATGCTATTGCTTCAGATGCCGTCATTACGGGTATTATTTTAGTCTGCCACAGAGACGCCTCAGTCTTATTTGATCCCGGTTCCGCCTATTCCTATGTGTCTTCATATTTTGCTCATCATTTGGGTACGACCCGAGGGTGTCTTGCTTTACCTTTTAGTGTATCTACCCCGGTGGGTGATACTATTGTTGTAGACCATGTATATCAGTCGTGTTTGGTGACTATTGGGTGTCTGGAGACCCGAGTTGATTTACTACTATTGAGCATGGTGGACTTTGATGTTATTTTGGGCATGGATTGGTTATCTCTGTGTCATGATATTCTGGACTGTCATGCTAAGATAGTCACACTGCCTATACCGGGTGTTTCGAGGATTGAGTGGCATGGCGTGACTGACTATGTTCCTAGCAGGGTGATTTCTTTCCTAAAGGCCCAACATCTGGTTGGGAAGGGTTGTCTTTCCTATTTGGCATTTGTGAGGGATGTGGGAGCCGAGACTCCTAGCATTGATTCTGACCCAGTTGTGAGGGAGTTTCCCGATGTTTTTCCTGCGGACCTACCGGACATGCCACCAGACAGGGACATTGATTTTGGTATTGACCTGGTGCCGGGCACTCAACCCATTTCCATTCCTCCGTATCGTGTGGCACCAGCGGAGTTGAAAGAATTGAAGGATCAACTTCAGGAACTCCTAGATAAGGGGCTCATTTGGCCTAGTGTGTCACCATGGGGTGCGCCGGTTCTATTTGTGAAGAAGAAGGATGGCACCATGAGAATGTGCATTTACTATAGGCAATTGAACAAAGTAATAGTGAAGAACAAATATCCCCTGCCTCGTATTGATGATTTATTTGACAATCTTCAGAGGGCGAGGGTATTCTCCAAGATTGATCTCCGTTCAGGCTATCACCAGTTGAAGATCAGGGATTCGGATATTATGAAGACTGTTTTCAGGACTAGATATAGGCACTATGAGTTTCTTGTTATATCCTTTGGGCTGACCAATGCCCCAGCAGCATTCATGCACTTGATGAACAATGTATTTCGGCCGTATCTGGATTCATTCATGATTGTTTTTATTAATGATATTCTGGTGAACTCGCGTAGCCAGGAGGAGCACGCACAACATTTGCGTGTGGTATTACAGATATTGAGGGAGGAGAAGTTTTATGCAAAGTTCTCCAAGTGTGAATTTTGGCTTGGGCCAGTGGCTTTCTTGGGGCACGTGGTGTCCAGCGAGGGTATTCAGGTTGACTGAAAGAAGATAGAGGCGGTGCATAGTTGGACTAGACCAACCTCAACCATAGAGATTTGCAATTTCCTTGGGTTGGCAAGTTATTATCGCCGGTTTGTTCAGGGATTTTCCTCTATTGCATCGCCCTTGACTAAGTTGACTCAGAAGGGTGCTACCTTTGTATGGTCGGACGAGTGCGAGGAGAGCTTTCAGAAGCTCAAGACAGCTTTGACCAAGGATCCAGTATTGGTTTTTCCCTCAGCTGTAGGTTCTTATACGGTATATTGTGATGCTTCGAGAGTTGGTATCGGATGTGTATTAATGCAGGAGGGTAGAGTTATTGCTTATGCTTCTCGTTAGTTGAAGCCCCACGAGAAGAACTACCATGTACATGATTTGGAGTTGGCTGCTATAGTTCATGCTCTGAAGATTTGGAGGCACTACTTGTACCTTTGTATGGTCGGACGAGTGCGAGGAGAGCTTTCAGAAGCTCAAGACAGCTTTGACCACGGCTCCAGTATTGGTTTTGCTCTCAGCCGCAGGTTCTTATATGGTATATTGTGATGCTTCGAGAGTTGGTATCGGATGTGTATTGATGCAATAGGGTAGAGTTATTGCTTATGGTTCTCGTCAGTTGAAGCCCCACGAGAAGAACTATCCTGTACATGATTTGGAGTTGGCTACTATAGTTCATGCTTTGAAGATTTGGAGGCACTACTTGTATGGTGTATCTTGTGAGGTATTCACTGATCATCGCAGTCTTCAGCATCTATTCAAGCAAAAGGATCTTAATTTGAGGCAGCGGAGGTGGCTAGAGTTACTCAAGGATTATAATATTACCATTCTGTATCACCCGGGAAAGGCCAATGTAATGGCCGATGCTTTGAGACGGAAAGCGGTTAGTATGGGGAGTTTGGCGTATATTCCAGTTGGGAAGAGGCCCTTTGCAGTTGATGTCCAGGATTTGGCCAATCGGATGGTGAGGATAGATATTATGGAGCCTAGTCGGGTGTTGTCTTGTGTGGTTTCTCGGTCTTCCTTATATGATCGCATCAGAGAGTGCCAGTATGATGGTCCACATTTGCTTGTCCTTAAGGACAGGGTTCATTATGATGATTCCAAGGATGTGACCATTGATGGTGATGGCGTGTTGAGGATGTAGGGCCAGATTTGCGTGCCTAATGTGGATGGGCTTCGGGAGTCGATATTGGAGGACGCCCACAGCTCGCGCTATTCCATCCATCCGGGTGCCGCAAAGATGTATCAGGATTTGAGGCAGCACTACTAGTGGAGGAGGATGAAGAAGGATATAGTAGGGTCTATAGCTCGGTGTCTCAACTGTCAGCAGGTAAATTACGAGCATCAGAGGCCGGGCGATGTATTTCAGCGGATGATTATTCCCGAATGGAAGTGGGAGAGGATTACTATAGATTTTGTGAGTGGTCTCCCTCGGACTTTGAAGAAGTTCAATTTGATTTGGGTGATTGTGGACAGGTTGACCAAGTCCCCGTACTTCATTCCGGTATGTGCTACTTATTCTTTGGAGCGACTGGCAGGGATCTTTATCTAGGAGATTGTCCGATTGCATGGGGTTCCAGTGTCTATTATCTCAGATAGGGGTACTCAGTTCACTTCTCAGTTCTGGAGAGCTTTTCAGCGGGAGTTGGGTATGCAGGTAGAGTTGAGCACAACATTTCATCCTCAGACAGACGGGCAGTCCGAGCGTATTATTTAGATATTGGAGGACATGTTGCATGCCTGTGTTATTGATTTTGGAGGTTCTTGGCTCCGCTTGCCGAGTTTGCCTACAAAAATAGTTATCAGTTGAGCATTCAAATGGCTCTGTGTGAGGCGTTGTATGGGAGGCGGTGTAGATCTCTTGTTGGATGGTTTGAGCCCGACGAAGCTTGGTTATTGGGGACAGAGATGGTTCAGGATGCCTTAGAGAAAGTGAAGTTGATTCAGGAGAGGCTTCGTATAGTACAGTCGCGTCAGAAGAGTTATGCGGACCGAAAGGTTCGGGATGTGTCTTTTATGGTTGGTGAGAAGGCCTTGCTGAAGGTTTCACCCATGAAGGGTGTCATGAAGTTTGGGAAGAAAGGGAAGCTGAGCCCGCGGTTCATTGGACCTTTTAAGGTACTTAGGAGGATTGGGGAGGTGGTCTATGAGCTTGCTTTGCCACCTAGCTTGTCGAGCGTGCATTTGGTATTTCATGTATCTATGCTCCAGAAGTATGTTGGGGACCCATATCATGTGTTGGACTTCAGCACTATTCAGTTGGATGATGACTTGACCTATGATGTGGAGCCAGTGGCTATGTTGGGTCGTCAGGTTTGAAAGCTGAGATCAAAGGATATAGCTTCGGTAAAAGTGCAATGGAGAGGTCGGCCCATGGAGAAGGCTACTTGGGAGACCGAGCGGGAGATGCGGAGTAGATATCCTCACCTGTTTGAGGTTTCAGGTATGTTTCTTGACCCGCTCAAGGACGAGCGTTTGTTTTAGTTAGGGAGGATGTGACGACCCAACCCGTCGTCACGTGAGTTACCGCCCTGTTTCCCCCATTTTCTGCTTCATTATGTTTTATTACAAGAGTCTTGAATGAATGAGTCGATTTGGATTAGTTTTGGATGGAAATAAGACACTTAGTCTCTTTAAGGAAGACTTATTTTGGAAAAGTCAACCGGATGTTGAATATTGAGTTAGAGGGTTTGGATTTAATTTTCAGTGATTCGGTTAGCTTTGGGAGATGATTTGTGACTAAGGGGTGTGATCGGAAGTGATTTTGGAGGTCCGGTGTAGAATTAGGCTTGAATTGGCGAAGTTAGTATTTTGGCGAATTCTGGTTGATAGGTGAGATTATGATCCGAGGGTCGGAATGAAATTTCGAGAGTTTATGTAGCTTCTTTAGGTGATTTTGTACATGTGTGCAAACTTTCAGATCATTCGGAGGTGTTTTGGTTGGGTTTTTGATCAAATGCATAATTCGGAAGTTTTTGACAAACTTAGGCTTGAATTCGGTGAGAATTGATGATTTTAGCGTTGTTCGATGTGTTTTGATGATTCGTACAAGTTTGAATGATGTTTTAGGATGTGTTTGTGCTTTTGGTTGAGGTCCCGGGGGCCTCGGGGTGATTTCGGATGGCCATCGGAAGGATTTTTGGACTTGGTAAGATTGCTCCAGGTCTGGTATCGCGTATTTCCACATCTGCAGAAAAGGAACCGCAAATGCGGTTGCGTAGGTAGGGGAGGAGGTTTGCAGGTACGGTCTATGGTTTTGGATGGAAGTTTCCATAGATGCGGAAGGGAAGCCACATCTGCGATGCTGCATATGCGGTAGTTGTGTCGCAGAAGCGAAAGGTTATGGATTTGGCATTTCTGCAGAGGTGGGGTCCGCATATGCGGTAGAGGATTGCATAAGCGGTCTTGGTCTTTAAATGAGGATCCGAAGAAGCGAAAATTAATCGTAGAAGCAGGAGCCGCAAATGCGGTAATAGGCACGCTGATGCAAAAATCCCTGTTATTAGAAGGGTTTTATAGCTCATTTTGTTCCGTGAGCTTAAGTCCATTTCCACCATTTTTAAGCAACCTTGAGAGCTCTTGGACGGAATTTGAAGGGGATTTCGATTAGGTGTGATTGGAGGTGAGTTCCTTGACCTAAATACATGAATTAATGGTAGAAATTACATGGAAATTTGTGGAAAATTATCAAAAGAGGGTAAAGCTAGGGCTTGGGAATTTGGTATTTCAAAGTGGAATTTGAGGGGTTATATGGACTCCGATTTTGGTAAATTTGATATGTATAGACTCGTGGCGAGATAAGGAATCCGGTGATGTTAATTTTTTGATTTTTCGAGTAGTGGGCCCGGGGCTCGGGTTTTGCCAATTTCGTGAATTTTGATATTTTCAAGTCTTTTCGATTGGGTTGTGTTCCCTTAGCCTATTGTAATGTATTCCTTGTGATTTTGAGTAGATTCGATGCTCGAGGAGGTTGATTTGCGAGGCAAGGGCATAGCGATCTAGGACTTTGGCCTGTTTGAGGTGAGTAATGGTTATAAACGATGTTCTGAGGGTTTGAAACCCCGGATTTGCACAACGTAGTGCTATCTTGAGGTGAGACACACGCTGCATGATGAGCGTGGGGTCCATTACTGCTGGGGATTAGGACTTGGTCCATCCCATTTGATGATTCTACTGTATTTCTGACTGGGATTTAATTGATATCATTATAGTCTGGGCTAGTTGCCATGTTTGGGTCTTGTGTCGATCTGTAGAACCCTTAGGGGCAATTGTACATGATTGACCTCACTTTACTTGTTAAAAATCATACCCTCAGTCATGTTGATAACTGATAATATAATATGAACCGGCTTTAGAAATTAATGAATCAGAATGAGAATTATTTGTGGGCTGGAATCCCTATCTTATCTTAGTATGCCTCAAGAGGCTAAGTCTATATTGACTGAGAGGGGTTGAGGACCCCATTGTGAGGGTATTTGATATGTTATGGATTGGGCTGCACGCCGCAGCAGTATATATATTTATACATATCGGGTTGCACGCCGCAGCAGCATATTATTAGATCGGTCTGCATGCCGCAGCAGTATATTTATATGGATCGTACTGCACGCCGCAGTAGTATAGTGCTTGGGCTGTAGGAGCCCCTCCGGAGTCTGTACACCCCCAGTGAGCGTAGTCGACTATTTGTCGACGCCCCCTTTTTCCTCACGTAATCGGGTTCACGACATTCGGGAAGACAACTCTTTTCCCACTTTGGGAATTGGGTTTTTTTGAGAGTTTGGAGAGTCGCCACCTAATGATTATAGTGCATTAGGACACTTTTAGAAGAATTAAAGATGCAAATCAGAGTTTTGGGTAAGGGTTTGAAATTATCTCGAGGGGAAGGTGTTAGGCACCCCTCAAGATCCACTAGTGTGGTTCCCGACTATGCTACAATTGTGACTTTAGATGTAATTGTAAATAAACAAGTACAAGAAGCACAAAAAGGTTAAAAGAAGTGCTGAATTTTAAAGGAGCAATTTTTGTGAAAAACGTGCAAGTAGAGGAAAATGTCAAGTACTTAGTGCAAATAATCCGAAAGATCATGTGAGAAGCAAAAATTGAAAATGCAATAGCTTTAATGATTCAGAAAATTTTGTTAAACTAATAAAGAAGGAGAAAGGGGTCCTAGGTTTATACATTACTGGATCATTCGCACAACACTGGTACTCAGTTGTACGCGAAATGTTATCGTGTAATCATCATCTCCATATCTACCCTTCCCACCCCGTTAAGGTATTAAAGCGCGGAACGGTATCGTTTACTTATCGCATGCTACTACCCGTCCCAATCCTATTAGTCCTGGGGTATTAGGACTTCTAATCCTAAAGGGGAAGAAAGGGATGAGGGCCTTTGTGGAGTTTAAAGGATAAAATTCTAGCTCGACATTCAAAACAAGTATAAAGTAAAAGGGGAGAACAAACAAGAATACAAGGCTCAAATTAACCCCAGCAGTAAAACAATCATTTAGTTTAGCATGCCTTGACAAATACTGATTTGGTCTTAGATTTAAATTAAGTAGCGAGCGGACTAGTTCAACACATGTATTTAAACAGAAAGTCTGCATTAGGCAACTTGGATACAGTTGTCAGGGACTGACCCAATTCATTAATTAGCCAACCTTTTGTTTATGAGTTGAAATAAAAACCTAAGCGTAGGATCTATTAATTTCAGGAAAAAGATGCAAAGAGTTACCAGTAGTTTCAGAAAAGATGCAAGTTGATTTTAGAGAAAGAGTTATCAGTTTAAACAAAGGGAAAAGATGCAAACCGATTTTAGAAAAGAGTTACCAGTTGTTTCAGAAAAGATGTAGACTGATTAAAAGGTTTACAAGTTTCGGGGGAGTGCAGATTGGTTATAGGAAAAGGTTTACCAATTTTAGCGGGTTTCAGAAGTAGAAAATTACCAGTTTTAGTAAAGACACGAGTTCCAGCAATCGATACTGCTTAAGAACGAATGATGCTATTAAAGACGAGGTTTCCTATAGGCATGCTTTCTATACATTTACTGATTTTAACACCTTTTCATGACATTAATAGGAGTCTTATACACATGATGTCTATATGCAACTTTGTTATTAAGCCTATAAATGGTTTGCCTAATGAATTTGTATATGCAGAAATGCAAGAGCCTATAGAAATGATCTCTATATGTGTCATTACAGAACATGAATGTTAAATCATATAGACATGCTTTCTAGGTGATTTTGCGGTAAAGTTAAGCGTTAAATCCTATAGGCATAGTCTCTATATGATTGAATCAGTATTAAAGACCCTATAGGCAGGATTTGTAGTTTGATAAAAAAAAATCCTAACTCATGATTTCTACTCCTTGGATGCAAGAAAAGTAAAGACCCCTCCCACACCCATTTACTATACTCCCCGAGTTTCATACAAAATTATTACAACCCAATGAATTAAACTGGAAATTAAAAGATACATCAAAAGCTAACAGCTAGATCCGAGTAGCCTAATTCAACCTTAATGTCTAATAACATGCGATTGAGCCACTTCTGGGATCCAGATTTCCGAAGCCTTCTCTTTATCCATGGTGTTTCAAAGTTCCAAGGAATCTGAGGGATTCTAGGCATTGCTTACACCCATGATACTATCAGAATTAGAATAGTGCAGTGTGGAAGAGCCAGCTCTCATGCATCCAAGTTCAGAGGGAGCTCAGGGGTCCCAAAGCATGGCTTGCAAGAGAGGGGCAGAACTTATAGCTAAGAGTAAGTGCAAAGTGAAAGGGGAATTGGGGAGCCATGACAGGTGGTGGTCATACCTAGCCACAAAGTAGGCTGGCACACCCCTGACCACTTATTTGGTTGAACAAGTTAGGAGCAGACCTTTTGAAGGTCAAATCAAAGTCTAGATAGTGATTAGGACACTATTAGACCCCAGTCCAGGGCTCAGACAGATAAAATGGGAAAAGGGAATGGGCATTGATTGAGTTTGGGATTCAAAGAATCCAGTTCAGGATCATAGACAGCAAATTGGAGTGCTGTTATGTCCTGAACCATAACACACATACAAAGGGTAAAGGGTAAG
The DNA here is from genome assembly GCA_026770625.1 of Nicotiana glauca. NCBI lineage: Eukaryota > Viridiplantae > Streptophyta > Magnoliopsida > Solanales > Solanaceae > Nicotiana > Nicotiana glauca. The sequence goes on along the minus strand of MU783839.1, from coordinate 6,453 downwards.
GGGATTCATAAAGTATCAAATTTATGACAAACAACTGATTGCATACATAATTTAAATACTGAATTATAAAGGAAAGGGGAAACATGCGACAATATGCTTGAAACAAATGGGCAAAATTAAACACATTGTTGTTGAGGCATGTAAACTAATTGTGACATACCAATAGAGAAGCAAAAGAGTGCAGAAGAAAGTAAACAAAATCCACAGCAGTGCAAGTATCAGAAAGAGAGAGTTTAAGTGAGAATGAATTGTGAACTCAGATTGTGTTCTGTGTTCGTGTGTTCAAAGAGAAGGGAGGAGAGTATTTATAGTGTGAAAGTTGTGATAAATAAGGTAATAAAATAATCAAAGTCTGATTTTCAATCAACCATATAAGACTCCCTTTAATTAAGGGATTCAAATTCAAACGGGTAAAACAATTAAGGGAAGTGTAACGACCCGATCGGTCGTTTTGAGCTCCGGCGCATCATTCAGCAGTTTGAGGCAATGAGAAGCTTCATCTTAGGTATATTGACTTGTGTGTGTGGTCAGAATTAAAATTCAGGAAGTTTGGAGTCAAATCTAAATGGAAATTCTCATTTTGAAAGCTTAAAATTGAAGAAATGAACTAGGATTGGAATTTTGAGTAAACAACCTCGGAAGTGGGATCTGAAGGTTCGAGCAGGTTCGTATGATAAATTCAGACTTGGGCGTATGCCCGGATCGGGTTTTTGATAACCTGGGAGCGTTTTGGCGCCTATTGTGGAAGATAGCATTTTAGAAGAAATTGCATCAGTTTGGCTTAAAATGCATTTCACTGTTATTGATGTCCGTTTGGAATTCCGAGACTGGGAGTATCTCCATATGGTGATTCTAGATCTGAGAGCGCGATCGGAAGTGAATTCGGAGGTCCGTAGGTCATTTTGGAGCCTTTTGGCTAAATATAGAAATTTGAAGGTTTTTGAGAAAATTCGACCGGAAGTGAAAATTTTGAAATCGGGGTCGGAATGCGATTCTGAAAGTTGGGGCAAGTCCGTAATGTCGAATGTGACTTGTGTGCAAAAAAAAATTTGAAGTCATTCCTGATTGATTTTGGTAAGGTTTGAGACACTTAGTCTCTTTTAAGGAAGCTTAAGTTGAAAAAGTCAACTGGATATTGACTTATGTGTTAGAGCACTCGAAATGCAAATTTTATGGTTCGGATAGCTTTTTTAGGTGATTTGGGACTTAGGAGTNTGCAAATTTTATGGTTCGGATAGCTTTGTTAGGTGATTTGGGACTTAGGAGTGTGTCCGGAATATTTTTGTGATGGCCGGTGTAGAATTAAGCTTGAATCGGCAAAGTTAGTATTTTGGCGAATTCCGATTGATAGGTAAGATTTTGATCCGATGCTTGGAATGGAATTCCGAGAGTTGTTGTACCTTCGTTATGTCATTTTGGACTTGTCTGCAAAATTTGAGATCATTCGGACTAGTTTTGACGTGTTTCAGCATCGGATGTGAACATTATAAGTTTCAAAGTTCATAGGCTTGAATCCGAGGTGAATTTAGTATTTTTGCGTTGTTTTTGGTGATTCAAAGGAACAACTAAGTTTGTGTCATATTATGGGACTTAATAGTATACTTTGTTGGGATCCTATGCGGCTCGGATAAATTTTGGAAGAGTTTTTGGAAGATTTTTGCCGTTTTGAGCATAAATGTAATGATCTAAAGGTTCATTTATAGTTCTAGAGATTTAAATTTGATTCCGAGACTTCCGAAATTTTGATAATGAATTATAGGACTGATCTGAAAATTTTGGTCTAATTTCATCAAGTCGCGAATGGGTTTTTGACGCGAAACATGAGTAATTATTTAACGAGCGAAATGGATATCGCACTGGGAAATGAGCTCCGAATTGAGTTTCGATTGAAGGGTTGTGTTCGTATTATATTTGTGACTCATAGGAACAAGAATCGTCTAATTCTGAGTTCGTATGAAGGAGTTAGAGCCTTTTTAGTGAAATTAAAGAGTGCTGGTGCATTAGGTCTGGTGTGGCACTTTTAGCTACCAGATTAGAACCTTTAGCGACCAGATTTGGGTCTTTAGCGACCAAATTTGCTTATTAATAGCTGCTGCGTTTCTGCTCGTTTTTTTACCTATTTTCTTTCGAAATAACACGGCTTGGGGCGATTTTTGAGCAAGAAATCATGGGAAATCTTGAGGTAAGTCACGTGTGATTATTTCTACTCCATAATATTGAATTATCATCGAATAATCCGATTAGATTACATATTTTTGAGGTGTAAATTGGGGATTTTGGACCTAGGGATTTGAAAATAAGATTTGAAGATTTGAAGATTTGAGGGGTCATTTGAACTCCGATTTTGGTAAATTTTATATGTACGGACTCGTGGCGAGACGAGGAATCCGGTGATGTGACTTTCGTAATTTTTTGAGAAGTGGGCCCGGAGCTCGGGTTTTGCCAACTTCGTGATTTTTAGTATTTTTTTGAGTATTTTCGATTGGGTATTGTTCTCTTAGCATATTGTGATGTATTTGCTCTGATTTTGGTTAGATTCAACGCGCGTGGAGGCCGATTTTAGGGGCAAAGGCGTCGCAAGCTATAGATTTCACCGGTTCGAGGTGAGTAATAATTTTAAATGATGCACTGAGGGTTTGAAACCCAGGATTGCACAACATACTGCTATGTGGAGATGAGACACGCATTGTATGACGAGCACGAGGTCATTTACTATTGGGGATTATGACTTGGTCCATCCCAGTATATATTTTTACCGCGTATTTGATAAAGATTTATTGTTTTTACTATGATTGGGGCTTATTACCACATTTGGGCTTCGTGCCAATTATCTGAAATCTTTTGTGAATTTACATCACTATTTCCCTCACGAATTGAAATATTATTTATACTTAGTCCAATTGAATTATACTATTTTGTGAACTCAACTACATTTATACTCAACTCGAGATTTAATAATATTTATAATGCTGTTGAGCTGAGCACTATTGTTTTACTGATGCCCAAGAGGCTTATGATTATTTTCTGGACTGATTGAGGCCGAGGGCCATACGTGAGGATATGTTGAGTGATGTGAGGAGGCTTTCAAGCCTCGAGTGTTATGTGAGGAGGCTTTCAGGCCTCGAGTGTTATGTGAGGAGGCTTTCAGGCCTCGTGTGTGATGTGTGAAGGCTTTCAGGCCTATTGATATTGCGCTTGGGCTGTGGGAGCCCCTCCGGAGTCTGTACACACCCCCAGTGAGCGCAGGGTACCCAGGTGAGTTGGGAGTGGGCCTGAGAGGCCATTGTTTTTGTTTGGTGAGTTGGGAGTGAGCCCGAGGGGCTGATGTTGTGTGTTGGTGAGTTAGGAGTGAGCTCGTGGGGCTGATACTGTAATGAGAGTTTGATATTGAGCCTGAGGGGTAAGCTTTTAATTATTCCTTACTTGTTGAAATTGTTGTTTTCACTTTTTTAAAAAGAGAATTTATCTGATACCTTATGGCTTTGTTGTATAATTGATTTTACTGCTTGAGATAGCGTTATATTGTGCCTTTATGAGATTTCATGCTTTCAGTTGTTATTTATTTTTATTACTCACTGGGTCGGAGTACTCATATTACTCCCTGCACCATGTGTGCAGATATAGGCAGAGCTGAGTTTGCTCCTGAGCGCTGATTCTTTCCAGACCAGGTGGTGACTAGGAGTAACGAGGTAGCTGTTGACGTCCGCAGCCCCGTTTTCTCCCTTATCATTGTTATTTATGATAATTCCAGACTTTGTAAAATATTAATAAACTCTGTAGTAGCTCATGACTTGTGACACACCGATTTTGGGCTGAGTTGGGATGGTTTTCCTTGTTCTATCACGTTTATTTCGCATTTAAGATTATATTGCCCATGATTTAGACTTATTCCTACTAAGTAGTTATAAAGAGATGTACTGTTTTGTTGATTGGCTGGCCTTGTCCTCACGAGAGGCGCCATCACGAACGGGTTGAGATTTTGGGTCGTGACAAGTTGGTATCAGAGCCTAGGTTACTAAGTCTCGCGAGTCATGAGCTGGTTTAGTAGAGTCTCGCGGATCGGTACAGAGACGTCTGTACTTATCCTCGGGAGGCTGCAGAACCTTTAGGAAAAACTTCATATTCTTGAATTCTTAATCGTGCCTCCTTGATTCAGCTTGAAAAAGTAACTTTTACAGTTCCTTACACATATTCGTATTCGCGAACGAATGCTTAGTATTAGATGTGCCTTGATGGCTTGTAATTCCCCGGTCGATGGGCGAGGTGTAATCTCTGTGAGTTTGATGCTAGGCCAGTCAGAAGGACTTGAGGCCGGTTCATTGCCTATGGCTTGAGCACCAGGGTGCTGATTATGTGAGCAAGTGTTTTGAACTTATATGTTCGGTATTGTCCCTATTAGTGGGAATGATGGATGGATAGCTACGTGATGAGTATGTTACAACTGCGAGATGTATCTATATGACTTGGAAATGACGATGGAGACCTGTTGGATGATAGGTGGACTATTAAGTGTTTGATTTTTCATTGTGATGTTTTGTCAAGTTGTGGATGTGTGTTAGGATGGTTTTGGTGATTCTCTGGCAGGTGGATAGGCCCAATTACAAAGGAAACTCTGCCGAAATTTTTGAAAAATTTGGGACTTAAAAAAAAAAATTGTCACCTAATAGTGGGCTTAACTGTTGTGTGAGTGAATGAAGGAGTGAGTTTAATATCACTATAGTATTACGGCAGCAATAGTGTATATGTGTTGTGATCTATGGCTTCGACCCAAGTTGGGGAGTTTGCTATTGATTGGATAATTGTGCGGTCATGTGCTATGTTGGTTCCAGTTCGAGGCATGCTGGCGAATCAGCTCTGGTTATGGAAATTGGTCCGAAGATAGCACGAGTGAGGGAAAACTTGGACAAAGGCTACATGGTTCTTTATAGATGTGTAAGAATCACAATATGTCTTAAGCTGTCGTTGGTAAAGAATGCTCGGTGCATGGAGCAGGAAGATGTTTGGTTATACTGGAATGAGGTCATACCCTGCGGTGTTAGAGTGCTAATGAGGCACGTGTGGTTATGTTCCTTGGATCAGGTGAATTGCAGTTTGAATAAGAGTAAATGACTTGAGAGAATGGTTCTAATGTGTTCGAGAGTCGTGTAATAGTGGCTTTGATCTAAGTGGGAGAGGCCCACCGCTTACGATTGGGTTGCATGGTTAATTACCTGCGTGAATTATGGTTATTAGCATATTGATGGGTTATTGCAGCTACGGAAAAGGACCATGAGTGGTAATTTGAGTAAATTTATTGTTGAATGCATGTTATGGTTAGCCCTATTGACTCATGTTCAGACTTGAGGGAAGATTCATGATTTATGCCTCGTATAGGTGCAGGCTTTGAGGGAAGTGATCCTGCTGGGTGCTTCATAGAGGGGGTATTCATATGTTATAAAATTCAGTGGAGTGGTTGCATTCGGGGCCAAGTCGGAGCGGGTGGCTCTCAGTAACGGTCCTCATCAAAGGGCAAAGTGTGGTGCCTAATGATGTCGACATTATAGATACAGATAAGAATCAAGCTTTGTAGCAGCTTATGAGAAGGTGCCCAAAATGTTCTATAATATTTTGACTTGCGGTGTAGCATTAGGGAGATATGAAATGGTTCGTGTGATTTGAGACAGCATGGTCTCATGATTCAAGGTCACTCGGGAGGAGTGCAGGTGGAGTATGTTATGTGTTGAATGGAGAAGTATTATTTCCAAGGCAATTAAGGGTAAATTGGAAGGAGGTAGGTTGATTAGCCATAGTTGAATTGGCATATTGGTGTCAGTGATCAGTTCCTTCAGCATGAGCAAGTTATGCAAGTGATTTGTGGCGGTACGTGTGAGGTTTGTCGGCCATCGTAATTGATTTTGTTCAGAAGCATTCTTCTGTTATGGCTTGTTATGTGGAGGAAAATCCCGGAAGGGTTATGGTGGCTTGGACCACTACTTAGATATTAGCATATTCGACGGTTATGAGAATTCGCATGTATGTTGCTATAGTTCTCCCGAAGTAAGTAAAATGGAAAGTCTTATGTGATGAAATATTAGCCTATCGGTGGTTCTAGAGTTGTGATGGAAATCATGTCTATCGTATATCGGCACNTGTGATGTCACAAGCTCGGATGAGCAGGAAAGGAGTTCCAGTGTTTTGAGTAAGATGGGTATTGATGTCAGTATCACCTAAGACCGGTGTTCTGTGAGAAAGGCTTTGCATCCTGGTTAGGGATTCTTGATCACTTTTCAGCGTTAGTGCAACCGGTGGTTTGAATATGCGAACCCATTAATTATTTCGGAAGATGGTGGGAGCTTGTCCCACAAGAAGATTGTATAAGTGTGACATGTAGTCACTTGAAAGAAGATTGTATAAGTGTGACATGTAGTCACTTGATTAATTAGAAATTTAAACCAAGTATGAGGATTTTGGTAA
>MU783837.1:37860-53829 GCA_026770625.1 Nicotiana glauca | reverse complement strand
TTGAAAGTCGAAATTTCCTCGATTCGGGATTTAAATAAATCGGTGACTTGGGACACTTTTAATTTATTCCAAGTGGAGACTCTGAAATAAATAAAATAATCCCGTCTCGAATATTGTCACTTTAATTGGAAAAACTCCCTTCGCCATTTTTACCCCTCGGGGTGGGGACGTGCGAAAGGAGGTGTGACAGGCTGCCAAGGAGTATTTCATGTGGCCACCCCTATGGATTTTGATTCTAAGGACCCCGAGGTGCGTAGTATATATATCTAAAGCCAGGATTTTTTCTAAAAATTTTAAAATATAAAAAAATAACATACGAAAAAGCCAATGGGCCGGAATTGAATATTTATTAAATATATACATAAAAATAATTTTAACATATATATGATGTAATATTTTGATAAAGGGTTTGGATTAACCCCTTGCGCACTGTCCTAGCTCCGCCTTTGTCAAAATATCCGGAAAAAAAAAATAAAGAAACTTATAACATAATACAGTGGCAGAAAACATGTTTTACTCGATCATTGACAAATACTTCGGGAAAAAAAAAATCACTTGCATGTGTACAAATAATTCTGAAAAATAATATGTATACATACAATAGTCCAATATCACTTAAAATAAGTAGAAAATATATATTTAAATTGAGCCATGAAATAAAGTTTTAAAACTGTAGTAGTTCGGGACCAAACAAACCTATAAATTGTATTGTGGTTATTGGTATTTGGTAGTACGTCACTACTGACTTGACGTGCCATTTTTTTCTTTCCGGCCTTTCTACTTATACAAATATTATTTTATGTTATATATCCGATGTCATACAAATATTATAAAATATTTAAAATCACAAATTTTAGAATACTTTTATACGCGTGTGTATATATTTGACAGAATGAAGTAATCAAACCAACAGTTCATGGAATATTAAGCATAATAGAATCATGTGCAAAAGCAAAAACAGTGAAGAGACTGGTTTTCACTTCATCTGCTGGAACTGTTGACATCCAACAACACCAAAAACTTGTCTACGATGAGAGTAATTGGAGTGACTTGGATTTCATATATGCTAAAAAGATGACTGGATGGGTTAGTCATTAATTCCTTTTCTTTTATTAGGACTTTCTTTCTTAATCATATAATTTTAATGGATATTTAATTTTTTCTGCAGATGTATTTTGCTTCTAAGATATTGGCAGAAAAATCAGCATGGGAAGCAACTAAAGCAAAGAAAATAGAGTTTATTAGTATTATACCAACATTAGTTGTTGGTCCATTCATCACTCCAACGTTCCCACCAAGCCTAATTACTGCCCTTTCACTAATTACAGGTATGACTTGATTTTCACGACCATGTAAAAATTACTTTAATTACACAATCACACAACTTAACGATAATTACTGGCAATTCTCTCTATAATAAAAACGTAATTACTTGTAGATCGAACTCACACCTATAATATGGAAGACTCCTGCTAATATTACCAGACTTGTCACGACCCCAAATCCCGATCGTGATGCCGCCTAACACAATTCTAGGCAAGCCCGACCAATTACCGCTCTTAACCCCTTCTATTACAATTTATTACTGATTAACCACTTTAAATACCAATTTAATATAAAATCAAAGTAAGAATTTTTAAACAGTTGAAATGTGCGGAAAAACCATAGTCAGGAAAAATCTCTGTAAAACAACCACTAATCCGGTGTCACAAGTCTGAGCCTCTAATACAAGGTTTCAACAACCTAATACAGAAATATATCTGAAATGCGGAATAACAAGTAAAGATAGAAGGAGAAATTGGGTCTGCGTACGCCATGCAGCTACCTCGATAAATCTGATGAAAATTGAACAGCAGAAAACTCGCTCTATGCCCCAGGAATACCTATACCTGCACACATGGTGCAGGGAGTAATGTCAGTACTCTGACCCAGTGAGTAATAAATATAAATAATAGCTGAAAGAAAGAAAACACGTAAAGGCACAAAGCATTATATACAAAAGTAGTAAAATAACATAAAATATCAAATCATTGAAATATCATAAGAAATCTCTTTTAAACCAGTAAAACAGGAAATTTGGCAGTAATGTCAAGTAGAAATCTGCCCCTCGGGCTCAATATAAAAATAACAAGTAGACATCTGTCCCTCGGGCTCGGTATCAAAATAACAAGTAGAAATCTGCCCCTCGGGCTCAATATCAGTAACTCAGCCCCTCGGGCTCACTCTCAGAACAATATCATATAGTAATCGCTGCGGCGTGCAGCCCGCTCCATTTATTTATCGTCAACGGCGCTCACTGGGGGTGTGCAGACTCCGGGAGGGGCCTCTTACGGCCCAAGCGCAATATCAAGCCACCTCGTGGCATGAATTTATTCCTGGTCAGTCATTGTTACCTGACCAAAATGCGTCCTACAGTGCCATTGTTACCACCGTCTAAAGTTTGTCCGCTCTGGTCAGTCATTGTTACCTGACCAAGACGCGCCCTACAGTGCCATTGTTAGCACTATCTAAAGTTTGTCCGCTCTGGTCAGTCATTGTTACCTGGCTAAGAGGATACCCGCGCTCACTGTGGATGTGCAGACTCCGGAGGGGCTCCTACAGCCCAAGCGCAATAATAATATAAGGCATGAAAGCCTTCTCACATAATAACATAAGGCCTGAAAGCCTCTCACATAACACTAGAGGCCTGAAAGCCTCCTCACATCACTCAACATATCCTCACATATGGCCCTCGGTCTCACTCAGTCCAGAAAATATCATAAGCCCCTCGGGCATTTGTAAAACAGTAGTTCTCATCCCAAAATATCATTTAGAATATCATTTGAGTTTCAAATCTGTATAAAAGCGGTTGAGTCTGTAAAACAACAATTATCAACAGGACTGAGTTTAAATATAAGTCAAAAATAGTGAGGAAATAGTGATAAAAATCCCCGAAGTGTTCAAATAATTGGCACGAAGCCCAAATATGGAAATTAGCCCAATTCATGATGATAACAAATCAGTTTCAGTCAAATATACAGTAAAATTATCAATCGGGACGGACCAAGTCACAATCCCCAGTAGTAAAAGACCTCGCGCTTATTATCCAGCGCGTGTTTCACCTCAATATAGCACTACGATGTGCAATCTGGGGTTTCAACCCCTCAGGACAACATTTAACATCATTACTCACCTCGAACCGGCTATTTCTTTAACTCGCGACGCCTTTGCCCTTCGAATTGGCATTCACGTGCGTCGAATCTATCCAAAATCAGAACGAATATGTCACATTATACTTTAGGAACAATACCCAATCAAAAATAACTGAAAAACATCAAAATCCCAAAATTTGGCAAAACCCAAGCCCCGGGCCCACTTCTCGAAATTCAGAAAAATTAACATCAACGGATTCCTTATCTCGCCACGAGTCTATACATATAAAATTTACCAAAATCGGACATCAACCCGACCCTCAAATCTTCAAATCTTATTTTCAAATCCCTAGGCCTAAATCCTTCATTTACACCTCAAAAACATATAATCTAGTCGAATTATTCGATGATAATTCAATATTATGGAGTAGAAATGATCACAAGTGACTTACCTCAAGATTTCCCATGATTTCTCGCTCAAAAATTGCCCCAAGCCGTGTTCATTCACCAAAAAAAGGTAAAAAATGAGCAGAAAATGAAGCAGCTTTAATAACCCAGTTCCGGTCGCTAAAAGTGCCATTCCCGTCGCTAAAAGTGAACAATCCGGTCGCTAAAGGTGCGCACCCGATCCTGCTGCACCAGCAATATTTATTTTTACTAAAAAGGCTCTAACTCCAACATACGAACTCGGAATTTGATGATTCTTGTTCCTATGAGTCAAAAATAATGATACGAACATAGTCCTTCAATCGAAACTCAATTCGTAGCTCGTTTGCTTAGTGCGATATCCATTTTACTCGTTAAATAATTAACAGATATTTCGCGTCAAAAACCCAATCGCGACTTGATGAAATTAGACCAAACTTTCCAGATCAGTCCTATAATTCATTATCAAAATTCCGGAAGTCCCAAAATCAAATTTCGATCTCTAGAACTAAAAATGGACCTTTGGATCATTACATGCTTATGCTCAAAACGGCAAAAATCTTCTAAAAACTCTTCCAAAACTTATTCGAGCCTCATGTAACCCCGACCAAACATGTCAACACACCCCATAACATCATTCAAACTTGTTCCAATCAACAAAACACCTCAACAATATCAAAACCATCAATTCACATCGAATTCAAGCCTAAGTTTTCCAAAAACTTCCGAAACACGCATTTGATCAAAAACCCGACCAAATCACCTCCGAATGACATGAAATTTTGCACACATATCCCAAATCACATAATAAAGCTATAGCAACTCTCGGAATTCCATTCCAACCCTTGGATCAAAATCTCACCTATCAACCGGAAATTGCTAAAATACTACTTTCGCCAATTCAAGCCAAATTCCACACCGGACCTCCAAAACCAATTCCGACCGCTCTCCTAAATCATAAATCACCTAATGGAGCTAGACAAATCATAAAAATTCTGATCCGAGATCATTTACACATAAGTCAACTCTTGGTCAAACCTTTCAAATTCAAAGCTTTTAACTAAGACTATGCTTTCAAATTCATTCTGATTTTTCCTGAAAAACAAAACTAACGATCTACATCAGTCATAATACATAACACGGGGCAAGTCATGCCCGAGAACTGGCGATCAAAGCGAAAAAGCTCAAAACGACCGGTCGGGTCGTTATATCATCCCCAACTTAAACAAACGTTCGTCCTCGAACATGCCCAGAGTTGCTGCAAAAGCCAAACAATCGCTGAATAACCTTACCATGCATAAATCCGGGGGTGATCACACGTCACCCTATCTCATATAGGTCCAACAATACATTGTAACTGAAATTTCACAACACAATCTAACCCAAAACCTTAGAACCACATTTCCATTTTCGAAATCATACACAAGGTCAGAACCTCACATCTATATTCAGAATAAGCCCGAACCAACTGTAATAACCGATACCTGCAACCTCAGGTGCAATTACATGATAGACCACATAACTCAAACGATTGTAGTGATTAACTTCTAATCACAGCAGTTGCACACAACACCCGAGTACCGATAGAAAAAAATCTTATCAACTAAAGTGTCATCTCAACACTTTTATATACTGCCAATGATAACTAAATCACGCGGTAAGCCATAACCATTTCTCATATCAACCATTCATGAAGCCACTTCTCCTTTAGCAAATGCTACATCAAATTTCTGAGCCGAAGCTCGATATTATCCTTCCAACATGCTGAAATCGAATCCGTTCGTATTCATTAATGATCCCACTAATCTCTTCTAATCCAACAAATTATTCTGGTAACATGACACATCAATACAAGCCTAAGCCACCACTCGCACAATACGCGCGCCAATAAGCAACAGTCCGAGCATACTCAATTCATGAAAATGACTCAAATGAAAGAGCTGTACCTCAAGCTCACCAGTACTACCACAACACAAGGCTGAGAACACATCTCACATCCTAGAAATAGAACATACGAATCTAACCCGGAAGGTCATATCTCCACATAGCTTCGCTGCCATACGCGACCCTATCCAGACACTAGTTCACATGAGACGCCCCAAGTCATCATGCTCAAAATCATCAACCAAGCGCAATTTGATATCTAGTACCACCAGTGAATCACCATACCCATGGAGAAGTACATAATACAATGCCATACTGGAAAACCTCACTATTGCACCATCCGGTTACCCTAGAAAGGGAGAATACCTTAAAGAAAATAGCCGCTTTGCAAGCTCCATAAGTACCACCCCAACGATATGCTATGAGCTCGTCAATCACAGTGGAACCAAGATACATGAATAGAATAATAATAATCAGCTCTTCTATAGCTCACATTGACATCAACTTCATGAGCAACTTAGTTGCCAACAACATAATCCACCTGGCACGGTCACAGACCTCCAGTCCAATCATATCATATAGGAGCAATCCAACAAGTACACATGTATATGCTAAATGAAATAAGATTCTCATGCTCCTGGACTGGCATAAATAACACTCTATATCATAGGCATGAGCAAACTATTCTGTCATAGCTCAAATCAGCAAATTAATGCAGAATTAGTAATTACCAAGTTTATTCTGGAATTTAGCATCTTGGAAAATCTCAAGTGTAGTCCGGATAGACCAACTTGTTACGACCCAAAACCCAAACCCGGTCGTGATGGCGCCTCTCGTGAAGACAAGGCCAGCCGACGCTTACTCAAGTTCAGTTCTAACAGCTTAATAAATCAATAAGTCATTTATAAGGATGAATAATCCAATCCTTTAGGTAGTCAACAATACAATTCTATACACATGCGGAATAACAACCCAACTCAGCCCGATATCGGGGTGTCACTAGTCATGAGCATCTATTAGAGTATAAATACAACTACAAGGTCTGAAATATACAAAACAGGACTGATGAACAAAAGAGGAGAAAAACGGTGTTGCGAACGCTGACAGCCACCGTGCTAAAATTTCGATAACCTTGCCTCCAACCACCAAAACCCACTGCCGGGTGTATAAATACCTGCATCTACACACAAGGTGCAGGGAGTAAAGTGAGTACTCCAACTCAGTGAGTAATAAGGGTAAATAACAAGTGAGCAGTAATGAATCACGTAAAGCAAGCCATCATGCTATATAGGAGCAGTGTAAACCCTTTGAGAAAAATAGTGAAACCGTGAAATCTTTAGAAATATCTTGGCTCAGTTTAAAACCTCTTTTGAAAATGTCTTTTTCCAACAGTTAAGCAAATGAATGCAAAACAAGTAGTGTAAACAAGCACAGAAGTCAGCCCCTCGGGCACAACACTCCGTTATCAGATAATGCCAGTATATCAGGTAATTATTGCAAGAAGTAGCATAAAAGCCAATGAAATAAGAGTGCAAAAATATTATGACAGACAATACAAATAAGAACAAATGCATGAGTGCAATGCAATGCATATGACGGTACACTCTGGTACCCACTGCGGCGTACAGCTCGAGCCATCCATTTATTTATCGTCGACGGCGCTCACTGAGGGTGTGTGCAGACTCCAGAGGGGCTCCTACAGCCCAAGCGCAATATCAAGTCATCTTGTGGCATCAAATCTACGCCCTCGACCTCATATCAATATCAGTATAATCAACCAGGCTCTCGGCCTCAATATCAATGTACTCAACCAGGCTCTCAGCCTCAATATCAATGTAATACTGTTGCGGCGTGCAGCCCAATCCACGCTCAGTCCAGAAACCATCATAAGCCCCTTGGGCATTTATAAACCCAAAAATATCATTTAGAAATATCATTTAAGTTTTCAAATCTTAGGAAGATGGCTGAGTTTGCAAAACAGTATTTAAAACCTTGGACTGAGATCAAATGATATGCAAAGTATGCGAAAGCAGTGATATCAATCCCTGAAAGATTCAAATAATTGGCAAGAAGACCAAATGTAATAATTAAATCCAAGTAAGGATTATTCTCAATTTAGTTCAAGTAGAAAACACGGTAAAAATATCTCTCGGGACGGACCAAGTCACAATCCCCAACGGTGCTCTACCCCACGCCCATTATCCGGCGTGCAAGTCACCTTAATATAGCGTTACGATGTGAAATTTCGGGGTTTCAAACCCTCAGGACATCATTTTCATCAATTACTCACCTCAAGACGGTCAAAGTCTAGCTCGCTATGCCCTTGCCTCTCAAATTAGCCTCCTCATGCGACGAATCTGCCCAAAATCACAATGAATATGTCGCATTATGCTAAGGAGACAATACCCAATCGAAAAATATCAAAATTCACGAATTTGACAAAACCGAGCCCTGGGCCCACGTCTCGAAACTTAGAAATTTTTACGTCATCGGGTTCCTTATCTCGCCACGAGTCTATACATATAAAAATCTCTCAAATCGGACTACAAATGGCCCCTCAAATTCCAAATTTAGAATTTCAATCTCAAGCCCTAATTTCTTACGATTTGGCTATATTTTCATGAATTTGAAGGATGATTTCATAATATAATCATGTATTTAACTCATAAAACTTACCTCCAATTGATCCCAGTTGAAACTCTCTTAAATCCCCGTCCAAAAGATCTCAAAATGTCCAAAAATGGTGAAAGAAATAAAGTAGTTCGCGGATGAAATGTCTTTAGACATTCTGCCCAGAAAAATTTCGGAAGTACTGTTCACGCTTGCGGTTACTGTTTACGTGTGCGGTTACTGTTCACGCGCCATAAAAAAATCCAGCAGCTGCCAGAGAAATTGCAGCAGCTTTTCTTTTTATAAAAATGGCTCTAACTCCGCCATACGAATTCAGAATTAGACAATTCTTGTTCCTATGAGTCACAAATAATAATACGAACACAACCCTTCAATCGAAATTCAATTCGGAGCTCATTTTTTCAGTTCAATACCCATTTCGCTCGTTAAACGATTAACTCATGTTTCGTATCAAAAATCCAATCGCGACTTGATGAAATTAGACCAAACTTTCCAGATCACTCCTATAATTCATTATTTAAATTCTGGAAGTCTCGAGATCAAATTTTGATCTCTAGAACTAAAATTGGACCTTTGGATCATTACATGCTTATGCTCAAATGGCAAAAATCTTCCAAAAACTCTTCCAAAACTTATCCGAGCCTCATGGGACCCCGACCAAACATGACAACATAGTTCATAACATTATTCAGACCTGTTCTAATCATCAAAGCACCTCAAACAACATCAAATTACCCAAAACTCATCGAATTCAAGCCTAATTTTCTAAAAACTTCCGAAATACACTTTCGATCAAAAACCCGACCAAACCACGTCCGAATGACCTCAAATTTTGCACACATATCCCAAATCACCTAACGCAGCTGTAACAACTCTCAGAATTCCATTGTGACTCTCGGATCAAAATCTCACCTATCAACCGGAATTCGCCAAAATACTAACTTCGCCAATTCAAGCCTAATTCTACACCGGACCTCCAAAATTACTTTCGATCACACTCCTAAGTCACAAATCATCCCCCGAAGCTAACCGAATCATTGGAATTCAAATTCGAGCCCTCTAATACATAAGTCAACGTCTGGTTGACTTTTCCAAAACAAACCTTCCTTAAAGAGACTAAGTGTCTCATTTCCTACTAAAGCCAATCCAAATCAACTCGTTCACACCCAACACTGATAATGAAGCATAAAGAAATGGGAAATGGGGAAAATAGGGCGGTAACTCACGAGACGACGGGTCGCGTCGTCACATCCTCCCCAACTTAAACAAACGCTCGTCCTCGAGTGTACCCAGAGTTGTCCTAGAAGCCAACCAAAAGCTGAATGACCTTATCAAGCATAAACCCGGGGGTGATCCCACGTCACCCTATCTCACATGGGTCCGATAACACATTTTAACTAAAATCACACAATCCAATCTAGCCCATAAATCATAGAACCACATTTCACTTTTCGGAATCATACACAAGATCAGAACCTCACACCTATATTCAGAATAAGTCTGAACCAGCTGTAATAGATCATGCCTGCAACCTCGGGTGCAATTATATATATACCAATAACTCAAACATATGCAATGATAACTTCCATTCATAGCAGTTGCCCACAACAACCAAATACCGATAGAAATCTCTTATTAGCCAAGGTCTCATTCCTACACTTTCATATACTGCCAATGGTAATTGAAACACGCAATAAACCATAATCATTGTTCAGATCAACCATTCATGAGGCCATTTCTCCTCTAGCAATTACCATAACAAATTTTTGAACCGAACCTCGATATTTACCCATCAAACATGCTGAAATCAAATCCGTTCGTATTCATTAATGACCCCAACGATCACTTCGAACCCAACACACCACTCTGGTGATATGACACATCAATACATGCCTAAGCCATAACTTGCATAATACGCGTACCAATAAGAAACGGTCCGAACATACTCGAATCATGAAAATGACTCAACTAAGAGAGTTGTACCTCAAACTCACCAGAAGTGCCACAATACATGGCTGAGACCCTGTCTCACATCATAGAAATAGGACACATAAATTTGACCCGCAAGGTCATGTTTCCACACAGCTTTGCTGCAACGCGCGATCCTATCCAAATACTACTCCACATGAAACACCTCTAGTCACTATGCTTGAAATCGACAACCATGCTCAATTGATGTCTGGAGCAAAAGAAAATTATTACACCCACGGTGAAACAAATAACGCACACCACGCAAACCTGATAGAACATAACCGGTACGTTATTCACCGAGCAACACCCAATTGCTCATCCCGATCGACTTCCACTACTACAACTCCTACCGGAGCCATACGATCCGGTGCTCGGCACCAAATTAATACCGAAATCAACAACCTCGCCCGGCGACATACCTAGCCACAAGAAACGCATTCGAAAAGTACCTCAACACTGAAACTGAATCAATGGTAGAAACCTCTGCGCTGGTGGTAATTTTTATGTAGAAATGACATCAGGTAGTCACTCTAAAAGATTGCTATTTAGGAATTAGCAAGTGCATTTTGAATTTCAGTTTTTTAGTTCAATTTTTTAGGACAAAAGTGTCCTGAAGTTTAGCTTTTTAGTTTAAAATTTCAGGACAAAATAAGCACCGGTTAATCTCTAAATAGTACCCCTAAAAATAGCTATTTGTGCACTTGCCCTAATTTTTATAACTAGTTAAATTAACCTTATAGTATAAAAATTCTTTACAGTGTTATATTAGTGTAAAAACTTAAATAAAATTAAATTAGATATAACTATTTAATGATTTTGATACGTTTCTTGGCTCCTTTTTTAAGGTTAGTAATTCATACTTTCTTTATACTCTTATCATAGTTTACAACTAGATAACTATTAGAACAGATTATTATACTAACGGAGTATAAAATTGAACTGGATAGAGTTAAAGTAAAGCAATATTTTTCTATTTAAATTAAATCTGATTGAGACATGCAGGGACTGAAGCACATTACTCAATAATTAAGCAAGGTAAATATGTGCATTTGGATGATCTTTGTGAGGCTCACATATTCTTGTATGAGCATCCAAATGCAGAAGGAAGATTCCTTTGCTCTTCAGATCATGCAATCATATACGACGTCGCAAAGATGATCCGAGATAAATGGCCAGAGTACTATGTCCCTTCTCAGTAAGCTCTAGGCTCAATGAATTCCTCCAGTAAAACTTTATTCGCATAAGATGTTTATATAATAAAATTTAATAGTACTTAAGTTATTATTGTTAAGTGATAATTAAATTAGCTGAAGATGCGTATTAACTAGCTATATATAGGGGAAAAAATATTAGAAATAGCATGATTTACAACTATTAATTAATTGAAAATTAGCCACTATTTCAAAAGTAATCGAAATTTAACCACTTTTACATGCAAGAATAAAATTTGAAAAGAAAATATCCTTAAAAATTCCAGATAATACGTAGGAGTTCGATTTTTTTTACATATGAGATTCCAGCATAATGTGTTGGAATTTCATAATGCGCTAGAGTTCCAACATAATATGCTGGAAGTTTATAATCAAGAGCTACATAATCCAGCATATTATGCTGGAACTTTTCGTGTTTCAGCTGGGGTATTTTTGTCCAAATTTTATCTCCGTATGAAATAGTGGCTATTTTTCAATAATTTTACAAATGCTGGCTATTTTTTAACCATCAGTCCGAAAACATGTTAACTGTCATGAGCGGCTTTCCAGCCATGCCCCATGACCCCTTGGGCGCGCCCCGTGGCGTCCTAGCAAGCCTCCCAACGCCTAGCGCCACGGACGGCCCTGTGGTCTTGGCCGCGCCAAGTGACAAGCGCGCAGGTGCCTCTGTCGCCCCACCGATATCCCTCGCCAGCGCCCAGCCGCAGGCAGATTCCAACAACGCCGCGCACGCAGACAACGTCGCGCGCGCAGACCCTGAGGCCAAAGACGCTACTGCTGACAAAGGGACCTCTCCCTGCTTTATAGAAACTAAGTCATTTCCATTGTAAATATAGAATAGTTTATTTCATGCACTTAAATTATGTTTCTCCAGCTTTTTCAAGTCTAGACGTGTAGCTTTGGTTTATTTTTTTTAAGCATTATTAGGGGGGATCAAGCACTCAAAACTTTCTAGCAAGCAACAAATCTCTGTACTGGTGTCTCTCCCCTGCGACACCGCCTTGCTTTTCTATAATAGCTTTCATTAATGCAATCCAGCTTTCTTTCATTCTAAATTCTCATTTTCTGTTCTCTCAATTGCTCTCGACATTGATTTTCCCGTGTGGCACTGACAATCTAGTCTAGCGCACGGACAGCAACTGCACTAACATCAGTTGCTTAGCCTTACGTTGCTCTTCCAAAGAATCTCAGGAAGGCGTTGCGTAACAGTTGGTATCAGAGCCTAGGCTCGACATCAGACGAGGGAACGTATTGACATTACCACCATTTTTTACCATGGTGAATCATGGGGACCGCATTGCGGCTCTCGAAGGGACGGTTGAGCTATTGCGTCCTATTGTGGATACGGTGCCTGAACTAAGAACCAGCCTACTACAAAGGTTGGATGACCTGGACCGCAGGGTGCTTCAGGTCGAAGTTGACGTTGAAAACATTAGTCGCGACTCCGAGGGAGACCGACAGACGGCAGCCACAGAGGCAACCAAAATTTTTGAGAAATTCGAGGGGCTCCAACAGGAGCTCACCGAGGATTTAGCCCACAGGGCACAAGAGGCAGAAAAGGTGACTGCCATGCAATAAACTATTGATAAATTGACAGACCAGCTCAATGTTGTCAATGCTTCTTTACAGGGCCTACTCCGAGGAGGTGGGAACCAAGTCGGATGTGCTTCCGCGACAAAGAAACTGAAAATTCCTGAGCCAAAGCAATACAGTGGAGCTAGGAATGCCAAGGAAGTGGAAAACTTCATCTTTGATGTCGAACAGTATTTTGATGCTGTTGAGGATCTGGAGGAAGCTAAGAAGGTGGCAACTGCTGCCATGTATCATCAGGGTGATGCTAAACTCTGGTGGCGGGTGAAGTATGAATCCATCAAGGCTGGTGAAGATGCTCTCGATACATGGGCAGAACTGAAGGCCGCCATACGCCTGCAGTTCTTTCCCGAGAATGTTGAATACAATGCCAGGAGAAAACTACGGGAGCTTCGCCAGACAAAATCAGTGCGGGACTACGTGCGAGAATTCTCCGCACTCATGCTAAGCATACGCGACATGGGAGACAAGGACAAACTCTTCACCTTCATGGAAGGGTTGAAACCTTATGCCCGCGTGGAGATACAGAGACAAAGGGTAGATACCCTTCCCAAGGCAATCCAAGCAGTTGAATGCCTTAGGGACTATCAAATGGAAGCTCGAAAGGACAGGCCTCAGCCGCCTGCTCGAGCAGGTTTCAAAGGGGGCCAGCCTAGCAATGGTGGTCCTAGCAAAAGTGGGGGAGATCGAAACTCAAACAAATCTAGAGCTCCTTCCTCAAGCAGCAACAGTGCGGCTTCAAACAACAATGACCGGGGGAGAAAGCCTCCTTCAGGTTGCCGTCATTGCGGCAGACCACATTTGAACAACAAATGCCCACATGCACAGATGAATGCCCATCAAGCTATTGATGATGGGACGGATAACGACTCAGACGATGTGGACCAGACTGAGCCAGTAGGTGTCTTCAATGCAATTATAGGTTCCATCTCTGAGGCATTAGCGGAGACCAGTGCTGGCATCCGTAAGAAGAAGGACCCACGTCCAGTCATGAAGAAAGGGAAAAAGAAGGCGGATGAAGAGACTCCTCCTAAATAAGAGAGGACCTTAATGTTCATCGAGATGAAGGTGAATGGCAAGCCCATTCGGGCTATGATAGACCCGGGTGCTACCCACAACTACTTGGCCTCGACTCAAGTGGAGCTCCTTGGACTAGTTGTGGGGAAAGTTAAAGGCAGTGTCAAGGCTATCAACTCACCTCCCCAACCAGTGGGTGGAATAGCCAAAGAGGTACCGGTGAAGCTTGACCCCTACGAAGGAAAATTCAACCTGCGAGTGGTGATCATAGATGAATTTGAGCTGATTGTTGGACTGGAATTCCTAAGGCAAACCAACACAATGCCTGTACCATTTGCGGACATGCTACTGATGATGGGAGCCAATAGGGCCAAGCCCTGTATTATCCCGTGCCTTCCCAAGAAAATGGCCGTTGAGAACATCTTGGCCTTGCAACTGAAGAAGGGGGTCAAAAGGAATGAGCCTACGTTCCTGGCAACCCTCTGCATTGAAGATATAGAACGCTCCTCGGGTCCCATACCTGAACCTGTGAAGGAGTTACTACTGGAGTTTGAGGATGTCATGCCACAAGACATGCCAAAGCGGCTCCCTCCTAGGCGTACTGTGGACCATGAGATTGAGTTGGTTCCGGGCACGAAGCCACCTGCTCGGGCGCCTTACAGAATGTCACAACCCGAACTCACCGAGCTCCGGAGACAATTGACGGAAATGCTAGATACATGGATCATTTTACCCTCAAAGTCCCCATATGGGTCCCCTGTTCTATTCCAAAAGAAACATGATGGCAGCCTGCGACTCTGTGTGGATTATCGAGCTCTAAACAAAATCACAGCAAAGAACAAGTACCCTATTCATTTGATGGCAGACTTGTTTGATAGACTGGGTGGTGCGACGATATTTACCAAGATAGACCTCAAGACAAGTTATTAGCAAGTTCGGATATCAAAGGGTGATGAGCACAAGATGACATGTGTAACAAGATATGGGTCGTACGACTTCCTGGTCATGCCGTTCGGCTTGACTAATGCTCCAGCCACATTTTGCACCTTGATGAACCAAGTCTTCCGAGAGTACATTGATGAATTTGTGGTGGTCTACTTGGATGACATTGTGGTATATAGCCAAACATTGGGAGAACACCTAGTGCATTTGCGGAAGGTCCTAGCTCGTTTACGGGAGCATGAGCTATATGCCAAGCTATCCAAATGCTCATTTGCTCAGAAGCAAACTGACTTCCTCGGACATGTCATTGAGGAAGGACGCATCAAGATGGACCAACAGAAGATTCAGGCCATCATAGACTGGCCACCGCCAAAGGATGTCCACGTCTTGAGAGCGTTCCTTGGCCTATGCAACTTCTACCAGCGGTTTGTGAAGAACTACTCCCTTATCGCCGTGCCATTAACAGAACTCCTCAAGAAGGTCACGCCCTGGGATTGGGGACCAAGGAGAGCGGAGGCCTTCAACGCATTAAAGGCGGCTATGTCTAGTAGTCTCGTCTTGGCTCTCCCTGATTTGGCCAAGCCATTCGAGGTACAAATGGATGCATCTGACTATGCTCTTGGTGGGGTCTTGATGCAAGAAGGGCACCCCGTAGCATATGAGAGTCGGAAGCCGAAGGATGCGGAGCGGCGCTATGTAGCCCATGAGAAAGAATTATTGGCTATCGTCCATTGCTTGCGCCTTTGGAGGCATTATCTTTTGGGAACCCCATTCGTGGTCAAGACAGACAACATAGCGGTCAGCCATTTCATGACCCAGCCAAAGTTGAATGGTCGACAGGCCAGGTGGTAGGAACTCCTAGCCGAATTCCACTTCAACCTAGAGTACCGCAGTGGAAAGACCAATCATGTTGCTGATGCACTCAGTCGGAGAGCTGACCTAGCATCGGTGTGCCTATTCGCCACCCTAAGGGGGAGCGAAGTAGCCACTTCCATCAGGGACCACATACAGGATCTACTCACAAAGGATCCCGCTGCTCAACATTTGGTTGATTTGGTAGGACAGGGCAAGTCTCGCCAGTTCTACGTGGAAGATGGTTTTTTGAAAGTCAAAGGGAACCGACTTTATGTTCCAAAAGGAGGAGATCTGCGGAGAACTCTTCTTGC
>MU783837.1:0-15800 GCA_026770625.1 Nicotiana glauca | reverse complement strand
CGTTCATGATTGATAGAGATGTGTTGGTAAATTTGTATGAAGCATAAACAGAAGGAAATCCATCAATAGGGGAAATCATTACCTTAGCGTTTTCTCATTATTGTTTACAACCTTAGCACCCCTAGTTTATAGCTGTTTATTTTCTTGCAATTTTAATTATTAAAGACACCATCAACTGTGATTCTCAACGTTTGTGAAATTGATTCTAAAGAGTTTAGTAAGTCTAAAGATAGTGATTGATACGTTAATTTCCTGTGGGATTCGACTCTGGATATAATAACCCGGATTATATTTGCAACGCCCGCTTAGTTTTTTTATAGACACAGTTGAGCGTGATCAATAGGTTACGGGTTCAAGCCGTAGATTCAGTCACTGATACTTGTATCAAGGTATTAATCTGTCTACATCACACTCCTTGGGGTGTGCCCCTTCACCGGACGCTGTGTGAATACGGAATGCTTCATTTACCGAGCTGCTCTTTAATGTTCTTCCAATAGATTATGCTACAAATAACTCACGAAATTATCCAGATAAAAACACACAATATTTTTTTGTGAGTGTGTGTTAAAATGAGTCTGAAATTACCCCCTAATGCCTAAGATGAATCTCCAGATTTCTGATTACCAATATGTTCGGTTTAATGGAACAAGAATTTCCTAATAAATTAACAAAAAGAAGGAAGAAAAAGATAAAACAGGAAAGAAATTAATACCTTGTTGGAGTTGGATCAGTTAGAATTTCAGCTGCAAGTTCTACTACCGCTTCTTCCCATCCCACTGAAATTGGTTGATCCTCAGCAAAAGGATAGCTGTACAAATGAGGGTATTATTAAGTGATTTTAACACATTCTCCCCATCAGCCAAAAATAATTACAGCCACTGGCCGACTACATAAAAAATATACTATGATTATATATAAAATATGTATACAGTCAAACCTAACAGCATCCTTATATAATAGTCATTCACTATATAAGCCAGGTTATTTTTGGAATACCAATCTTTATGTTATGTTATAATATGTTTTTCTATAACAGCACTTCACTATAGCAACAAAAAATATCGGAACAAACGAGGTTATTATAGAAAGGTTTGACTGTATTACACATTAATCAACAAACAATATACATTAGCCGGCTATTATTATGGGGGCAACTACTTTGTAGATTTCCCTATCATTAACACATAAGTTAGCAAGCAAATTGTGTGTAAATAATAGTCTTACATGTGTGCATTGCAGGCTTCAAGAGCCATAATTGCTCTTCTTAGGTTTTGCTTTGATTTTGTAGTTATCTTAGCAGCAAAGCCCCTAGTTAGTTCAAGGTCTTCCTTTCTTGCTACCTCAATGAGAACTTCCATGATCTATGCAAAGAAAACGTCATGAGTATATGTGCTTATGGTTAAAACATGAGGTGTATTAAAGACAATAAAGATATTTCACTAATAGAGTTGTTTCCCTCGGAATTCAGTAAGCTCTTCTAGTGTAAACAAGGAGCAGAAACAATAGAAATTTATAAGAACGTCGAGTATGGTAGAAAATAAGATTGCAGGAACAATAATTCCAGCCTGTGTCAGCTCATTTTCAGGAGAACTCAGGTTACATTTGGACATAATATAATCAGGGTCAATGGTACATATAGCACATATCTGTTATTTATTATAACTTCTCTTTTGATATGAAACTGAAACATTATAAGGTGTTATATGATGTTAGAAAATATGGACATCAAGTTTGTTTTAGCATGCTCTACACCATAAAGTTTAAGTTACAGATTCTTTATGTTGATCAATTGAAAAAATGATCAACATTACAAAATTAATCTGCCCCGAACTTTTAGCTAGAAGCAACTTCGCTATAGGTCATAGGTTCGAGCTGTGGAATCAGTCACTGATGCTTGTATCAGGGTAGGCTGCCTACATCATACCTCCCTTGGATGCGGCCCTTTCTCGAACTCTGCATGAATGCGGGATGCTTTGTGTACCGGGTTGCCCTTGAGTATGTAGAAGACCACTAGAATACTACATCTTTTAGTTCCTCCTATGTTTGTTTTGATGGCTTGGAGGCAGACAGATTAGGAATTATGTATTTGAGAAGTATGGTATGTGCTGATGTTACATAATATATAATATACTCCGTATTAATCTTTTGAACGAAAAAATTGGTGAAAAACAAATGCAATCCTATTGTAGGCTACACATCAGGTTAGAACAGGGAGCTGCCAGTAGATTAAGAGCTACTAATTTGCCACAAACATTAGCCCTAAGTAGTTGTTAATATAAAACCTGAAGTCGAGATGCACGATTCTTGTGTCTCCAATTTGGCCTCAAAGCTCTTAAGTAGTGCTCAGAACATGAATAACAATATTCTAGATTGATGGTCCAAAGAAGATAATAGTATTATGGTTAAAATTTTGTACACTTACTTCATTAGTCGCGGGAGCTTCAACTTCAATAACTGTGCAGCGACTTTTCACTAACTCGAGTATAGATGCATCGCTTTCACAGAAGAGAATGAGCTTACAAGCATCTGAATAACAGTCCATTATCCATTTTATTAAGTGTTGCATGTTCTCCTCAGATTTATCCACGTCGTAAAGAACTAATACTGTAAATGTAATATCAAATTAGGCTAAATCTCAAGTGATGCAATGTGATAAAATCTTTCATGTATTATTGATATGAACCTTTGGAATCTGCCTTCATATTAGTCCTGCTTACTTCTGGGGTTAGTGCATATTCACTGCTTATTTGCTTAACCAAAGCCATTAATGCAAATCTAGCATTAGGCTCCAAATGAACATTGAGTTCAATATGGTGAGGACTTGAGCTTACTGGTACTACGACTTGAACTGGCCTTGTTTCCTATCAACACAAAGGAGAAAGAAGAGAAAACAATGTCATAGTACTAATTAACAAATCAGAAGAGTTCAAATCAATTGACATTTAAATTTAAACATGTAATGTACACATAACCTCAAATAATTAGTTTAACACAAAAATCTGAACATATTTTTAATTGCTAGTTCTATTTCTTAAATTGTAGTTGGACACACTCCAAACTAACCAACAACAATAACGTGTAATCCCACAAGTGAGGTCTGGGGAGGGTAGTGTGTACGCAGACGTTACTCCAACTATAGAAAGGCAGGCGGGTTGTTACCGGTAGACGCTGGGCTCAGGAACACTAACCAATATAAGAATAAATTAAGAAAAGGAATTCAAGCCAGATGTACCTGGATGTGGAAGTATTTCAGGTCATGGGATATCTGCAAGAAATTAACATAAAATGCTGAGATAGTTCAAGTAATGAACCCGAAAATAAAAAGAAAAGGGAAATGTAGCATAGCGTTGCATACTTACATTGCAAATTGCATCTCCATAGATTTCACGCAAAAGAGCCATCGATAATGCTCTTTTACCAGATCCCGGAGGACCTTTGAACAAGATATGTGGGAGTGGTTCATTTGAAGAAACCTAAGAGGAAAAGTATAGTAAACAGAGAACTTATAAGTGATTTGATTGTGTTAAAAAACTTATGTACTTCGTCAAGTATAGAACTTGAATTATTACGAGTTTAAATAAGATACATCAATGGTGTGGAGAAATTCTACATTGTCAAATCACTTAAAAGTCAACTGCACCTAACTTTTTACAGAAAATATTGAATCATAACCTGTAAATCTTGGTAAATAACTTGTTTGAGCAGGTAAAACCACACTGATAAAGCAAAATTTCTTTACATTGTTGGTGTATAAAAGTTACTCGTTTTTTTATTATTGTTTTCCTTTTTACTTTCCTTTGATCAACTACTGTCCCAAAAGGTTTCTCACTTCCTAGAACCACATCTGTATATAATTCACTCAATCAATAATACTATATTTATCCGATCATTGAACCGAAGCCTTGAAGCATCGGTAAAGAAGTCTTCGTTGACCTATAGGTCACAGGTTCGAGCCATATAATCAGTTATTGATGCTCGCATTAGGGTAGTCTACTTATATTACACCACCCTGTATGAACTTGGGATGCTTCGTGCACCGGAATGCCCTTTTTTATCTGATCATAGCGGACTAAATAGGCTCCAAATATTAACATGTGTTAACCAACTTTATCGTCTACATGCCCAGTCAAAAAAGGCAGTCTGGTGCACTAAGCTCCCTCTATATGCGTGGTCTGGGAAAGGTTGTACTCAGCCTTATCGTGCATTTCTGCAAGAGGCTGTTTCCACGGCTCGAACCTGTGATCTCCTGGTTTGACAACAACATTACCAGTTACACCAAGGGTCCCTTCGTTCCCATTTAAAATATATGATAAAATTGAAAGCACGTTGATATTTGATATATCAAGAAACGGAATGAGATCATCTTTATCAATATGAAAGATAGGGCACTCACAAGATGATTAAGTAGTAAAGCTTGTTGCTTGTTGCAAATGAATCCCTCCAATGAATCAGGTTGATATTTATCAGCCCAAAATTGTCTCAAACTTTCAACAACAAATGCCTTCTCAATTAATGAAGCTTCATTAATAGGTCTTCCTTTTTCTGGAGATTGATCTTTTCTTGAATTTCTACAATATCCTTTCTTTATACAAGAAAACCATGCTTCTGTTTGAGTAGTTCTCTTTTTCCTATTTGTTATGAATTTTTTCGCGCTTCTACTCGTACTTCTATTAGCATCACTTAGATTACTGCTACGCCTGCTTATAGCAGAAGATGAATTTGTAGTTGTTGCTCGTGTCACAATAGTACTAGATGAAATAATTCCCCTGCCATTCTGATTGAAATTCGCGGACATTTTATTCACAGACCTAACATTTCTATCAGTCGATACCTGAGGCATTGAATTGAAATTGCTTGTTCCTGTTACAATACTGCTAGTTGAAATTCCCCTGCCATTTTGACTGAAATTCGCAGGCGTCTTATTAACAGAACTAACATATTTATCAGTCGATGTCCGGGGCACTGAATTGAATTTGCTTGATTGAGTAAAAGCTGAATATTCCTTAGACAAGAAAATATCACTTGGTGAAATAGATTCAGTGCTTTGAAACATATTATTCACACCAATTGGAATATTGGGGCCTCTTGAGATCTTTGCATTGGCTAATATTACATTCATTTCACCTACTGAAGGTTCATGTTTTCGTGGAATTTCTCCTTCTCGTTCTCTCCTGGTCAAGGTCCTCGACGTTAGGGATCGTGTTAATATTTCTGTTCTTCTTCGCTCCTTGGACGTGTCGTAATGAGTAGGTCTAGGAGCAGATATAGCCCTGCGACTATAATTTGCTTTAGCACGAACTGCAACATCATTGTTAGTACTATTATTTAGTACTATGTTATTTTGCTTTCTAGTTGAACTCGAAAAACTTTGTTTGTCAAGGTGATGTTCCTCTTTCGAATTATGTCTACCTCGATGTTCGGATTTTGAAAAGGGACTAATATTTCTACGAACATTTGAATGAGAAGGTGCTTTACGATATTCGGATTTTGAAAAGGGACTGATGTTTCTACGTACATTTGAATGTGAAAATGGACTAATAACATGTTGTTTACGTAGAGTAAGTCCAGGAAAATGAACATCACCTTCGTCTGTGCGCGATTTATACGGGGATTTGCTAGGCCTTCTCGGGTTTATACTCGAAAATTTGTTCTTCGCTTGATCAAAAGCTAATACATTTATATCAATATTCTTTGCATTTAGTTCCAGGCTTGGACTTTCCTGCCAATCGGCCGACTCTGTATCAGATGGCTCATATCCACTTCGCCTTTGCTTCACAAAGGACGAAGTTTTAACTTGTAACGCTCTGTTAGAACCAGAATAACTCTCCATTTTAGCAGAATATATTTTCAGAAACTTTGGTTTGGATATTGGAATTTCAAAGAATATTCTGTACTATTAAAGAAGCTTTTGGACAAGAAATACTACCTAGGATTGGTAATTAACGAGAATACCTAGGGAAACGTCGGCGAAAATGATGGAGAGGTCTCATATTCTTATCCTTTGTCAAACGTTTTTACGTACTCAATAAAAAAAAATATTTAAATAATTTCAAAAACTTTTGGCCAAAAATATTTCACCTTGTTATCCTTTCTAGCTGCCCAAAAAGAACTTTCATCGGTACTGACGTTTATGAAGGATCAACCCTTTGATTTATAATTTTTATGTTTTTGGAGTGTATTTAAACTTAAACATCATGATATGTTTGTACAAAGAGCTACCGAAAGGGTGTATGGCACGACAAAACTTTGTGACTTTCATTTTTGGCGATAATAATCACGGTAATGAATAATCTTTTCTAGAATCTTATTGTAGTCTCAACGGAGACTACTTCCATAAGTCTCACGATTCAATCTCAATATATATGTTGTATTAATGTTGTACTGACTTATTGTGAATAAAGATCTATTTCATGGTATCAACATCAAATTCATCCCAATTTATTATTTATCCGATGTTAGACTCTCATATTATATTGTCTACGCTTCACTTGTCAGGCATGGGCGTGGGGTGAGGGGTTGGGGGAGGGGAGAGGGAGGTTGAGTTTCCCACACAGAAATTAGTCGACCAACCACATGACGGCTGGGGGCCTTTTCTATTTATACCAAGTCTTATAACGTAAAATGGCTAACTACTAAATGAACTAAATTTATAACCGCTACACAACAACAACATCAACAACAGCAAAGAATGACTAGCTAATACAAAAGGGCTAATTAAAAATAAATAGTTGGACCATCTCGAGTGTTCTGCTTTGATAGGGTTATAAATTAAAAATAAAATTTTATGTATTACAAAAATCACAATTTTTTTATATACTTGTATCCAATTTCCAATTCAATAAGTTAAAATATTTATAAAATATACATCCACTAAATATACTTTTCATTATGTAATCTCGTGTTATAGTTTGGGTATACAGCGTTGGAGCTAGAACTTAAAATTTATAAGTTTAAAATTTTAGAAAAGATAGCTTATTGTATTCTGAATAAATTACTTATATATAAAGTAGATTTTTTAATATAAATATAGGTCTACAAAAGTACGAAGAAACAAATGAAATGGAAGGAAAGAAAGACATACAAAAAGTATTTTTTATTAAACACTAAATTGTAAATGTGGCATCATTTCATTGTACATTAGCTTTTATAACTTCAAATCACTCATTTAAGCATTTAGACCACTTTCCAACTCCTGCTCAGAGTGTTGATATAAAGATAAGATTTTAGATAATTATGAAGGAAGATGATTTTCACTCATTTGCAGGGGAAGTCTATTTCTCTTTTTGGTGGAAAATGTTTATTATAATTTTTTTTTCAAACCAAAAAACGATCTATTTTTCGAAAAACTATGTTCCTTCTTATCAAACACTCCGTGTCTTGAATTATCATACTTGAATAAAGATTTTGATATATATTGTACATCAAGCTCGAATTGCATTTTAAGTTTGTAGGAGTAAAAGAGCGAATTTGGCTAGTTGCATTTTTTCTAATATACTCTCAATCATAGGTGAATTTAAGATTTCTATAACACATGGGAGCACTACTAAAAATAGAAAAAAAATAATATAAGTGAGAATTGATCCATCTTCCTCTTAGTAAATAACTCAACCTTCAATCAAATAAAACATTCAATCTTCTTTGAAGTATGGGTGCCAACAGTTAATCTTATATCAATTTTAAAAATATATATATAAAATAATTAATTTTGCGGAAAGACCATAAATTCACATGCCATACAATTTCCCCTTTAAATCTGCCCATGCTCTCAATTCTATATACAAAAACTCTATCCGTCAAATTAATACGCGAGTTCTGCCTTTTCTTACAACTTTGTTTTAATAGTTATTCTCTTAATTCTCTATTACAATCCTAAGTCATATTTGGATATCATAAACTATTACAATAATTATAAGCATGTCTTAGCTTAATTCTTTCCTCTTTTTGTTCTAGGACAACTAATCAAAAAGCAACAATTGCAAAAAGGTAAGATTTTCGTCAAAAGGATTCAGCATATACATACATACATATATATATATATATCGGAGGTATTTCAGAAATCAAATACTTATATTCCCTGTACTATAGAAATTCTATACTCACACTCTCTATAAAATATACTCCTCTTATATTAAAATACAAGCAAAATACATAAACAAATATCAAACTTGGTTTATTTAGGAGGTATTTCAGAAATCAAATACTTATATCCCTTGTACTATAGAAATTTTATACTTAATTACACTCTCTATAAAATATTTTATATTAAAATACAGGCAAAATATATAAACAGATATCAAATTTGGTTTCAACTGTCAATTGAACACTTAAACTTACCCAATGATCAACTAGACACCTTATGTTGGTTTAAACGGGCCTTGTTCACACCTCAATCTAGGGAGAAATTCAAAAATAGCCAGATTTACAAGTGGTCAATCAAAAATAGTCGCAGTTTCAAAAGTAATCGATTTAGCCACTTTTCGTGTAAAGATAATTCTAAACAAAAACACTGTTCAAAATTCGGAAAATACTTCGGTATACTTATGGTGGAACTCCAGTATAATATACCGGAGTTCTAACATAAGTATACTGGAACTCCAGTATAATAACAAAGTATACTGGAACTCCTGCATATTATACTGGAGTTCCAGTTTAATATATTGGACTTCCGGCATATTATACTGGAGTTCTAGTATAATATATCGATCCAGCATAATATGCTGAAAGTTCATACACAGGTGCACCGATCTCCGGTGT
This sequence comes from Nicotiana glauca, assembly GCA_026770625.1. Classification (NCBI taxonomy): domain Eukaryota; kingdom Viridiplantae; phylum Streptophyta; class Magnoliopsida; order Solanales; family Solanaceae; genus Nicotiana; species Nicotiana glauca. The sequence goes on along the minus strand of MU783837.1, from coordinate 7,046 downwards.
ATTATGCTGGAACTTTTCGTGATGCAATAAAATAGTAGCAATTTTTCAATGACTTTACAAATTATGACTATTTTTGAATGACCAAACTAAAAACTAACTAGCTCGTACTATTTTTACCCCAATCTGATGTGGCATTATGCGTGAAGTACACTTGTTTTTCAGCACGTTGGACGTATATATATACAACTGGTAATATCCATATTCCCTCGTGCCCACAGCCATCATTTGATCATCGCCTTCTTCAACATCTTTAAGGCATCTCCGACCTTAAATCACTACTCCCTCCGGTTCACTATAAGTGTCTAATTATTTTTTTATTTTAATTTAAAATAAGTGTCCAGATATGTAATCAAGAAAGAATTTAATTTGGTTTTGCAAAATAACCCTTATGTACATATCTCTAAAAGGTTTTCTTACTCCTCACATTAAATGTTTAATTAGGGGTAGTATAGTCATAGTAGGTATTTTGGTATAGAATTTAGTATTTTCTTAATGGGCGTGCTAAAAGTAAATTGGACACTTATTGTGAACCGGAGGGACTATTGTTTACACAAATTAGTGTAAACACCAAAATGATGGAAATTAACTCCAACTCATTACACTACTTTTTTTACACCAAAAAAAAAATATTTCTTTTATATTCTTCTATCTCTTCTATATTATATTATTTTCTTTTATTTAGATTTTATTTTCTTATTTTCATAAAATAAATCCTTTTTCTTTCATTTTTTACATATTCATCTCATATAATTCATATTCATTTTTTAATCATTTACTATAAATTTATTCATACCATAAATTTTCAAAATAATATAAATTGTAAGTAAATATTATACATTATATATATTAATAAAGTATTCAAATAAAAGTGAAATTATTTATAAAATATAATTATTTAAATATTACCTTATGGTAAAATTTATCTTAATTTCTACATAAATATTCAACTTCCAAATTAGTATATTAAAAGTATTATATAATAAAATATTGATGAATAGTGTTACATCAAATTTGGTACAACACTATTCACACACCAAAATAATGTAAGAAATGATGTTGGGTTGGAGCATCAAAACAATAAATATTACATCAAAATTGAATTTGGTGTAATATCTAGGACCCATTTGGCCATAGATTTTGGCGACTTGTTTTGAAATTTATTTTAAAAATAATATTTCTTCATGGAATATGGTCAACTTTTGAACCCAAAAACTGATTAAAGGAGGTTTTTAGGTGAAAAGTTTCCTTTCACTCACGAAATGTTTAACTCTTTTTCAATAAAATTCATGTTCAAATACAATGTCAATTCAAAAATATTATTTTTTATTATAATTTTAAAAACTCATTTTTTAAATTTCAGCTAAATCTATATATCTTTTCAAAGGAAATTTTCAAAAGCCACAAGTTTCAAACGTGGAGGGGTAGAAACGTTCGAAAAAAGAAAAGTAGAAAACAGACATGGACGTCGCACACGCTTATGGACGTATGCCACTTAGACCTAAAAAGGCAACCGCCTCTCGTGACCATGAAACACTGCCTGCTTAGATCGTAGTGTTTGACTATTTCTTTGCCATGTTTGTTGGCAACTTTTTTTTAATTCTAATTGAGCTATGTGCAATGACGGATCTACTACTACTTAAGGGGCAAATATTAAAAAATTTACTAAATTTCTATAAATATTTGGCTATTAATTAACTTAATTCTTATTGTATATCAACCTTTATATCACTGTAGTGTATAGGTCAAAATCTGATCACAGTAGCCGACCCGGCTAGAACCCCGCCTAAGGGGCAGGATAGCGAGGACCATTACAACCTACTTTGGTCTAAGTACCTACAGAGTACGATAAGTCAAAGAGAATGTTCACGTAACGACAAAAAGGCCACAACGTGAAGGCATACCGACCGAAGAAGGTAGCCATGGTCTCAGAGCTATACATGGGGGATGAATTCCCAAAAAGAGCGGAGGCTTTTTCGTTTCCCTCTCTCTATTCTCTCCTTCCATGAAAGAAGAAATAACAAAGATGAATGAAGATTGTTCGCTATTATTTCATTCTATTCATTAATTTCTGATTCATTTTTAGATCTGGGTTTATTATGCTTGACTAAGATTGATCTCACCATTATCATTAATTGTTTTAAATCACAAAGGTTTTGACATCTTTTGGTCAAACAATATGGCACTGTCTGTGGGGCTTTCTTAGTGAAATTCCCTAGTCTCTTCCAGATAAAAAATAGGAAATATAATCATCCACCAAAAAGAGCGGTAAATAAACCTCACGTTGTAATCTAGATCATTATGCTATATGCAAGCAGAAGTTACAACCAACATCCTTCCCCGTACATCGGGCGGTCAATGAACTACCTACGGCAAACCCAACCCACGCAGGGCAAGAGCACAAAAAAAAAGAAGGGGAAAGAGAGCTGAATATGGCCACCTAATTTAGAAACCACCGCCCCATCAACCATTGAAACGCCAGGCAAAACGAGCAACACTATAGATCCTCCCTCATTCACCGACTCATCGGATCGATGTAAGGAAAATATCATTTTGGTTCACCTTCTGTTGTTTGCTCAAACAGGAACACAAGCGACGCGCGGGCGAGCGAGCGAGCAAAGAAACATCTCAACTGAAGAGTGGAAAACTACTACAAAACAATTGAAATATTGCCCACCTAACAATCCAACTTCTAGAAAATGACGCACCTTAAGCTGTACTATCTCTCCCTCACCTAGGAGTTGTCCCAATATGGTTTTCCCGGGGACTTGGGGACCGAATCGACGAGGGGGACATCCCCAAGTTTAAAGTATAATTTATCGTCCCGCCCACCTATGACATCCCCAGACTGGAAAGCGAAATGATTGGACAAGGAAACTCCAATATGTGCATGAAACGAACTGAGCAAACAATAACATTTTATACTCTCCGATATTATCCTCTCCGATGCAAACAAAATCAAGCGAACTAGGACTCACCCAGGAAGCGCAGCGGTTGAGCAAAACTAGGACCCCCCCAGAGGATACCTGACTCTCCAAAAAACTGAGACTAACAACGAGTTAATATTTAGACGAAAGTTAGAAATAACACCCTTAAGGCCAAGGGCCATCGCAAAAGAGAAGAGTTTGACCTCGATTGAACAATGACGGTTAGTATTTTGATGAAAGTCTGAAATAACACCCTAAGGCCAAGGACCATCACCAAAGAGAAGAGTTTGACCTCGATCGAACAACAACGGGTTAATATTTCGACGAAAGTTTGAAATAACACCCTTAAGGCCAAGGGCCATCGCCAAAGAGAAGAGTTCGACCTCGATCGAAAAACGACGAGTTAATATTTCGATGAAAGTTCGAAATAACGCCCTTAAGGCCAAAGACTATCGCCAAAGAGAAGAGCTCGGCCTCGATCGAACAACGATGGGTTAATATTTTAATGAAAGTTCGAAACCCATAAGGCCGAGGGCTATTTCCAAATAGAAGAGTTCGACCTCGATCGAACAACGACGGGTTAATATTTCGACAAAATTTCAAAATAACACCCTTAAGGCTAAGGGCCATCGCCAAAGAGAAGAGTTCAACCTCGATCGAACAACGACGGGTTAATATTTCGATGAAAATTCGAAATAACACCCTTAAGGCCAAGGGCCATCGCCAAAGAGAAGAGTTCGACCTTGATCGAATAACGACGGCTTAATATTTCGATGAAAGTTCGAAATAACACCCTTAAGGCCAAGGGCCATCGCCAAAGAGAAGAGTTCGACCTCGATCAAACAACGATGGGTTAATATTTCGATGAAAAGTTCAAAATAACACCCTTAAGGACAAGGGCCATCGCCAAAGAGAAGAGTTCAACCTCGATCGAACAACGATGGGTTAATATTTTGACGAAAGTTTGAAATAAGACCCTTAATGCCAAAGGCCATCTCTAAAGAGAAGAGTTCGACCTCGATCGAAGAACGACAGGTTAATATTTGGACAAAAAGTTTGAAATAACACCTTTAAGGCCGATAGCCATCGCCGAAAGAAAAATGATTTTGCCCGAACCAACGGTAGTTTTGTCTGCCTCAGACGACCCAAGTCATAACTGGCTTCGTCTAAAATAACAAATATGTTATAAAATCATGTTTCGAATCAAGAGCGGATCTGGTCAAAGCAATAAGTCACCTATTGACCTCGCCCAAATAGGCAGTTCAACAAATCCATTGAGACTCACACGACGAAGTCCAACTCAGTCCGACTGAGATTAAATTCCATGAAAATCAATAATCGACTGTACGGAAATCCAAAATTTCATGTCAAAATTATGTAAAGGAAAAGGAAGGGAAGTGCAAAAGACATACACCGATGAAAACTTCTTTTTTACTTAAAGCAGTTGCGCAAATAGTCACAAATTACATACGGCTAAAAGCCGGGCAAAACACAAAGATAAATAACACTTTCACTCGGCATCATCATCGTCGTCCTCCTCATCACTGTCTCCAGGAAGTATCTCTTAAGCATCAACATCCTCGTCAGCCCCTGGCGTCGCAGATCATATCCGTAGTTAACACGAGCCTATCGTTCCTTTGCTCGTGCTCCTTCATATGCAACCTATAACGCATTTCCTCGCTTCCCACAAACTCTTATATATGTCCCGCTGGGTCTCGGCATGCACCCAGAGCTCATGTAGTTGACAGGGAATGGCGGCGGAGGCAAATTTGACTTGGGCCAACAATTGCGCCTTTTCGGCTTCAAAAGCAGCGACCCGGTCCCCTAAGTCGACGCTTCCCGATTGATGTCACCAACACGGTCTTCAGTCCTCGCCTCCCTAAGAGTCATCGTCGCCCTTTCAGATTCTTGCTCGGATTGAAGAACGCGGATAGTGTCCTCTAAAGTCGCCGCCCTTGCTGAAGCTGATGCCCAAGAACTCTCAATATTCTCCAACTCGGAAACCTTTCTCTCCAGTTCAGCTAACTTTCCCACCCATTCTGCACTCATCGCCTCGACCCCGATGGCATTCTGATCTATCTCGGACTGCATCGACCACACATTTGCCTAAAGATGCTCGCACTCTACGACAGCCCCTTTGCCCAACTCAATTTCTTCATCCTTTGCACGAAGTTGCTCCTCGAGCACACTACTCCTGCGAATAGCCTGCATCAATTCCTGATCCTTATTCTTCAGTTCCTCGCCAGGAGATCGATCATCGGTGTTCGCCTTCAGCTGCTAGTGCATCTCACGGCACTTGTTGCGGTAGCACCGATATTTCTCCAACATCATTAGGAAAATCTTGGCCCGAGTTATGCCATACGAGCACTCTCAATCTCCACCATGTACGTCTAAAAAACGAAAAGATGGGTTAAGGCCAGGTTGCCAAAAATGAAAAGAACATAAAAAAAAGGTAAACTTACCCTTAAGCCCATAACGGCCACTTCATGCATCAAATAAATATCACGAACGTCCTGGAGAGCCTCGCTCTCGGCGGAAGAACACAAAAGGTCATACTGCGGAACCAGGTCTTCGTATCCCCTAGGAGGTTGATATCCGAAGAGATTTCAAGTATACAGGACAGGCCTCCCGCATGTACCACCGAACGGGTAAGGCCCTCTTCAAACATCCCAACGCCATTAAGATCAAGATTAGACTCAGACTTGTAGTCATCGACCACGACACCTTTTCCCCTCTCTGCTGCCGAAGAAGGAGCACGACCCGATCCAGAAGATGAAGGCCCGCCCAAAGTACCAACAGCAGCCTCGGGACTTACACTCCTCGTCGCAGTAGTCTATTGGTCACTCATAATGACCGAAATCTTTGTCGATGAGTTGATCACGGCAATCAGCTCCACCTCCACAGACGGGTTAGCATCATTCCCTGTCTCTGACTCTATTAAGGGGACATCGTCCTCGAAATATATCACGGTTGACGGAGCTATCTCAAACTCCACCAGTTGTCTCTTTGACGGTCCCTCGCCATCCTCAGCACGGGAAGACTCCCCCGTAGGGCAGAGAATAGAAGTCAGAGCCCGATATTGAGGAACAGCTTTTGTGCGCACAACTACGGCCGTAGATTCAACTTGAATAGCCCTTGACGTATGTCGGGCAGCAAGCCTCGGTACGGGCCGAGCAGAGTACGTCGGCTGACGAAATGCAAGTGGAGGAGCCCACGCCCTTCGTACTCTCCCTACTAATGATAAATGTCATATAAGAAACAAATCCAAATTGCAAAGTAGAAAACATACTGCGGTAAATCTACTTACCAGTAAGGGGCTTGCGTCCATATTTCTCGTAGAAGGACGACCATTTGCGAACTCCCACCGTATCAGGAAGAATGGTGTTCACCCATTCACGGATATCGTCAGCAGGCGCATGAGGTAACCTTACAGCTGCAAAAGCAAAAATAGTTAGATAACCGCCCAAAGGAAAGCGGTCGACTATCATTCCAACTAAAGGCACAAAAACTTACGTGCGAAGTTCCATCTCTTAGGGAATCCTGCAAGATTCGCCACAAGATGCTCGGTCCGCACATAAATAGTTTTCATAAAAGCAATGGTTGGCCCGGTCGTCCATCCTCACCACCAGACTCTTCTTCCCTCGACAACGCATGTGGATCATCGTGCCTCGAATGAGTTGAGGGGAAAAGATATTGAGCATGTGCCTCAATGTGACATCTCGACCAGCAAGCTCCGCGAACTTGAGCAGCATAAGGAACAGTTTATACAAGTACGGCAAAAGTTGAGCCAGACACACCTCATAGAAACGGCATAAATCTACTACCAAGAGGGGAAGAGGAAGTGTATACCAAACGATAAAGGGATAGGCGTAGAACGCGCAATATCTCAGGCGATTGAAATGGATGATATCGTCTCCCATTGTCGACAAAATTTCAACATGATGGGGGATCCCCCATTTTGTCCCCAATTCCGCAATTCCCGCCTCAGTCATAATAGAGGTAGCGGGCTCCGGCTCTTTGTAAGCACGTGATTTTTCCCTATATGAAAAATACTCCCAAAAATTCAAAATAACATAGTTTTGGGTTGTGTGTGATTTTTGCGGATTTTTGTGTTATTTTTCT
>MU783829.1:6145-24221 GCA_026770625.1 Nicotiana glauca | reverse complement strand
GGCTTAATACTTGGGTTTTATTTGCAACGTCCGCAGAATCCTATTTAGAGGATATACATTGGGCGTGATCAGTTTCCTGAGGTATTTCCTTCAGACCTGTTGGGTATGTCACCCGACAGGGATATTAACTTTTGCATTGATTTGGCTCCAGACACTCAACCCATTTCTATTCTGCTATATCGTATGGCCCCGCCTGAGTTGAAAGATTTGAAGGAGCAATTGCAAAACTTGCTTGAAAAAGGTTTCATTAGACCTAGTGTCTCGCCTTGGGATGCGCCGGTGTTGTTTGTTAGGATGAAGGATGGATCGATGCGAATGTGTATAGATTACCGACAGTTGAACAAGGTTACAATTAAGAATAAGTATCCATTGCCGAGGATTGATGATTTGTTTGATCAGCTTCAGGGTGCCAAAGTATTTTCCAAGATTGACCTGAGATCTAGCTACCATCAGTTGAGGATTAGGGCATCTGATGTCCCTAAGATAGCTTTCCACACTCGGTACGGGCATTATGAGTTCTTGGTGATACTATTTGGGTTGACAAATGCCCCAGCAGCTTTTATGGATTTGATGAACCGAGTGTTCAGGCCTTACTTGGATTCGTCCGTGATAGTCTTCATTGATGATATTTTGATCTATTCTCGCAGCCAGGAGGAGCACGAGCAACATTTGAGAGTGGTTCATCAGACTTTGAGAGACAGTCAGTTGTAGGCCAAGTTTTCAAAGTGTGAGTTCTAGTTGGGGTCAGTTGCCTTCTTGGGTCATGTTGTCTCTGCAGAGGGTATTCAGGTAGATCCGCAGAAGATAGAGGTAGTTGAGAACTGGCCTAGACCGGTATCAGCTACAGAGATCCGGATTTTCTTAGGATTGCCAGGCTATTATCGTCGGTTTGTGGAGGGGTTTTCATCTATTGCAGGCCCGATGACCAGGTTAACCCAGAAGGGTGCCTAGTTTAGGTGGTCGGACGAGTGTGAGGCAAGCTTTCAGAAGCTCAAGACAGCTTTGACTACGGCGCCAGTGTTGGTTTTGCCCACAGGTTCAGGGCCTTAAACAGTTTATTGTGATGCATCTCGTATTGGACTTGGTGCGGTGTTGATGCAGGATGGCAAGGTCATTGCCTATTCTTCACTGTAGTTGAAGATTTATGAGAATAACTACCAGTTTTATGATTTGGAGTTAGCAGCCATTGTTCACGTACTGAAGATTTGGAGGCATTATCTGTATGGCATGGCATGTGAGTTGTTCACGGATCACAAGAGTCTGCAGTACTTGTTCAAGCAGAAGGAGCTAAATTTGAGGTAGAGAAGGTGGTTGGAGCTATTGAAAGACTATGATATCACCATCTTATATCATCCGATAAAGGCAATATGGTGGCCGATGCTTTGAGTAGGAAGTCAGTCAGTATGAGCAGTATTGCTTATATTCCAGTCCGTGAGAGACCGCTTGCTTTGGATGTTCAGGCTTTGGATAATCAGTTCGTGAGGTTGGATGTTTCTGAGCCCAGGTGTGTGTTAGCTTGCACAGTTGCCCGTTCTTCTTTATTGGAGCGTATCCGAGATCGGCAATATGATGATCCTCACTTGTGTGTCCTTAGAGACACGGTGCAGTACGAAGATGCCAAGTAGGTTACCTTAGGAGATGATGGTGTTTTGAGATTGCAGGGTTAAGTTTGTGTACCGAATGTGGATAGACTCTGAGAGTTAATTTTAGAGGAGGCCCATAGTTCTCGGTACTCTATTCATTCGGGTGCCGCTAAGGCGTATCAGGATTTGCAGTAGCATTATTGGTGGCAGAGAATGAAGAAGGACATTGTTCCATATGTGGCACGGTGTTTCAATTATCAGCAGGTTAAGTATGAGCATCAGAGGCCTGGTGATTTGTTCCAGAAGATTGAGATTCCTGAGTGGAAGTGGGAGCGTATCACTATGGACTTCGTTGTTGGACTCCCACGGACTCAGTGGAAGTTCGATGCAGTGTGGGTTATTGTTGATAGGCTGACCAAGTCGGCGCATTTCATTCCTGTGGTAGTCTGCTATTCTTCCGAGAGGTTAGTGGAGATCTATATCCGGGAGATTATTCGTCTTCATGGTGTGCCCGTGTCTATCATCTCGGACCTAGGTATGCAATTTACCTCATATTTTTGGAGAGCAGTTCAGCGAGAGTTGGGCACACGGGTTGAGTTGAGCATAGCGTTTCATCTTCAGACGAACGGGCAGTCCGAGCGGACCATTCGAATTTTGGAGAATATGCTCCGATCTTGTGTCATTGACTTTGGAGGCTTGTGGGATCATTTTTTGCCTTTAGCAGAGTTTGCCTACAACAATAACTACCAGTCGAGTATCCTGATGGTTCTTTATGTGGCTTTATATGGTAGGCGATGTCGGTCGCCGTTTGGATGATTTTAGCCGGGAGAGGCTCGATTGTTGGGTATGGATCTAGTACATAATGCCTTAAACAAGGTCAGGATCATTCAGGATAGGGTTTGTACAGTTCAGTCCAGGAAAAAGAGTTATGTCGACCATAAGGTTCGTGATTTAGCATTCATGGTCGGTGAGCAGGTATTGCTTTGAGTGTCGCCTATGAAGGGTGTGATGAGATTTGGGAAGATGGGCAAGCTTAGGCCTACGTTTATTGGCCCGTTTGAGATTCTTGATCGAGTGGGAGAGGTGGCTTACAAACTTGCATTACCGCCGAGCTTATCAGCCGTGCATCTAGTGTTTCATATGTCCATGCTTCGGAAGTATCACGACGATCATCCCACGTGTTAGATTTTAGCACTGTCCAGTTGGACAAGGACTTGTCATATGAGGAGGAGCCGGTAGCTATTCTAGACTGGCAGGTTCTTCACTTGAGATCGAAGAGTTTTTCTTCTGTTCGTGTTCAGTGGAGAGGTTAGCCTGCTGAGGCATTGACCTGAGAGTCCTAGTCCGATATGCGGAGCCGTTATCCCCATCTTTTTTCCGACTCAGGTACTTCCTTCTTATGTCCATTCGAGGACGAACGGTTGTTTTAGAGGTGAAGAATGTGATGACCCAAAAGGTCATCACTTGTTTTAAAAATAAATTATGTGTTCCAAGGCCTTAAAAATCTCTTTCTGTCTCACCTCGATTTGTGTGAGCAGTTTGGGCGCGTAGCCGAAAATCCATTATGTGAAAATTTATGAAAAATAATGAATTTTGCCTTTATATTAATTTAAGTTGACTTCGGTCAATATTTTGGGTAAACGGATCCGAACTCGTAATTTGACGGTTCCGGTCCGTAGGAAAATATAGGACTTGATCTTATGCCTGGAATCGAATTCCGAGATCCCAAGCTCGAGAAATAAATTTTTTAAAGAAAATTGCTTTCTGGAATAATTATGAGTTTTTGAAAATCAAATGTATTTGAAATTTGATGGTCGGGCCCGTATTCCGGTTTCGGAGTCCGGTACAGGTCTTATATGTAATTTAAGTTAAGCCTGTGAAATTTGGTAAGAAATGGACTTCAATGATGTGAATCGGACTTTATTTGAGAAAATTAAAAATTTTGATGTTCTTAAGAGATTTCATGATTTTGATGCTAAATTTATAGTCGTTGATGTTATTTTGGTGATTTGAGTGTAAGAGCAAGTTCGTATGATATTTTTAGATTGGTGTGCATGTTTGGTTTAGAGCCCCGAAGGCTCGGGTGAGTTTTAGATAGGCCACAGAGTGGAATTTTAACTTAGGAAATTGTAGGTTTTTCAGCTGGTATGATAAGGTATGCAGGCTTCGCAAATGCAAGCTATGTATCGCAAAAGCGAGAAATGACATGTGCAGCCTGGGGTCACAAATGCGACGATTTTATCGCAAAAGCGACTTCACAAATGCAAAAGTCCCTTCGCACATGCGAAGATGCCCTGAACTCCCCAGTCGTTGCAAATGCGACAAGTTTATCGCAAAAGCTATTTCGCAAATGCGAAAGTCCCTTCGCAAATGCGAGTTTAGCACACTTCTGGGTTCGCAATTGCGAACCCTTGTCGCAACTGCGCTAGTTGTAACCCGTAAAATCATAACTTAGACGCATTTTCAGTCATTTTTCATATCTTCTCAAAACATAAACTTTCTTGGGCGATTTTCCAAAGAAATTTTCTTCTCCAAATCAATTGTAAGTTGTTTCTAACTAGTTTCCTTCAATCTTTAATATTTTTTCACATGATTTCAACTCAAAATCAATGATTTTCATTGGGTGTTTTGGGTAGAACCTAGGTTTTTTAAATTTTGGGGATTTGAACCTCGATTTGAGGTCCGATTTTAAAACAAATTATATATTTAGGTTCGTGGGGGAATGGGTAATCGAATTTTTGTTCGAACCTCGGATTTTAATCATGTGGGCTTGGGGCAATTTTTGACTTTTTGGGAAAAACTTTAGAAAACTTATTTCCATGCATTAGAATTGATTCATTTAGTATTTATTGACATGGTTAAGTAACTTGTGGCTAGATACAAGCGAGTTAGTGGTGGAATCAAGAGGTAAAGCGCTAGTTGAGGCTTGAATTGTGTTCGTGGCATCGAGGTAAGTATTTGGTCTAACCTTAGCTTGAGGGATTAGGAGTTGTGTCCTATTTTCTATGTACTATTTGTCGAGTACGACGTATAGGCATAGTAACGAGTATCTATACGTTGGTGTCAAGCATGCCTGTGAGTCTTATATTATGAATAATGTGATTCCATTTGTATTGTTCGTGTCTTATGTGATGATTTCTATTATTGAGAAAGGCTTGTGGAAGTAATATTGGTATTTGAATATTGAAGAGCGTTGGCTCAAGTTGTAAAATGAATTGTGAAAGTATAATTGGTAATTGAACCTTATAGAGCATTGGCTCAAATTGTGAAGTAAATATGAAAAGGAAAAAAGAAGAGGATTATTATATTGTTCCCTTACCGGGATTTTATTGTGATTCCATTTATTTTCTCGCCCTTATTTCTTATGATTATTGTTTGGGTGAGGAAGAGTGTTAAAGCACGAAGAGTGATGCCGTGCACTTGTCCTTGTTTTTTCCTGAATTTTGCTGATAATTGAGTGTTGTTGTCCTTTACATTTATTTACTGATTTTTTGTTGTTACTTGATTTTATTATGATGTTATTAATTTCCTTGCCGGGATGTTGTTGTTCCCTTATTGTTCCCTTGCCGGGACTCTTTTGTGATTGGTGTTGAATATTATATTTGGATTGGGTAGCACGCCGCAACAATATCATATTTGGATCGGGTTGCACGTCGCAACAATATTATATTTGGATCGGATTGCATGCCGCAACAATATTATATTTGGATTGGGTTGTACGCCGCAACAATATTATATTTGGATCGGGTTGCAAGCTGCAACAATATTATATTTGGATCGGGTTGCACGCCGCAATAATATTATATTTGGATCGAGTTGCACGCCGCAATAATGTTATATTTGGATCAGGTTGCACGCTGCAATAAAATTATATTTGGATCGGATTGCACGCCGCAACAGTGATGTATGATATGAATCGGGTTGCACGCCGCAACAGTATTTTTTGTTTTGGATCGTGTTGCGCGCCGCAACAATAAAGGATAAAAGTGGATATTGGTTTGTTACTATTTTCTTATTCTTTCTGCTGCGAATTTTAAATTGTCTTTATGCTTTCTCCTAAGTTACTGTTGGTAAATGATATTTCCCCGCAGCATGTCCCTCTCCCATCCTTAATTGTACATTTCTGTTTTTATTTCTCCGCTGTATATGATGTAATTGCACAGGGTTATTTGGTAGTCTGGTCCTAGCCTCGTCACTACTTCGCGGAGGTTAGGATGGGCACTTAAGAACATGGGGTCGGTTGTGCTGATACTACACTCTGCACTATGTGTAGATCCCGGAGCAGCAGCTTTTAGGCCTTAGCTTGGGTGGCTGCCTTCAGTCCAGTCGGAGATTCTGAGGTAGTCTTGTAGGCGTTTGCCGCCTCTGGCGTCTCCCTCTATCTTTTCTTTCATTCACATATGTAATTGGAAACAGTGTCGCATTTATTTTTCGGACCTTGTTTGTAGAATTCTTAGACCGTCTGTGGAGTTGTGACACCAGTCTTGGGTAGTTTTTGTCTATGAAATCATGTTAGAATTATTTAAATGGTTTAATTGTTTCTTCAGCTTGTTTCAGATTTCCACTGTTTATAAACTGTTGATTCACATTTGTTAAAGAATTAAAATGAAAAAAAAGTAACTTGTTCAAATGGTCGGCTTGCCTAACTTTCACTAGTAGGCGCTATTACAACTTTCGAGGGTGAAAAATCCGGATCGTGACATCCAGCTCAAGAGGGAAAAAAAACTAAAGGAAACTGAAACAACAAATAATAACCATAGAAAACAAAGGTGATATAATAACTAAAAAGATATGTTCAAAAAAAAAAAAACTAAAGCGAAAGAAAAGTCATATAGTAGAAGAAATATGCAAATATGAATATTATTTCAAGTAAAATAATAGTTTTTAAAATTTCTGAATACTTATTTTTTAACTTTTATTTTAAAATAATTCTTTTCTGACTTCAACCGATATTATTCAATCACCTAGTTAAAATTTGACGAATTAACTACATAAAAGGATATTTATACAATTAAAGTATTTAAGAACTAACTACAACTAAATATATATTTTATGTGTGGCTAAGAATATTCAAAACATAGAATAAAATAATTTGTTCCAATGATAAATTGATACTGAATTATTAATTAATAAAAATAAATTAAAATGCTTCACAAATAATAGGTCACGACATGGACTGTATTCTTGATCAAAGACTTGAAATGTGAACAATTCATTGTACTGTCATGTTTGCTTGATCAAAAAGGAAGTCTTTGTGCGTTAACATCATTTCATTTCAATCCTCATCGGTCATCACTTTATTTTTTGGTCCGAAAAGAAGTACTAACATAATCTACAAAAGATTCTAAGTCTGATTAAAAAGGAAAAAGAGAAGTTTTTCAATAAATTGGCTCTACTTTTTTGGCACCTTACTAAAACAATAAACTCGATACATTTTTTTTAGTTGAAAGAGTTAACTAAACCATATAATAAATTTAATTCTCGATTTGTTACTAGAAGAACGGTCAGATTCATCGTGACTATTAACGTGGCCGTTATCAAGGTATGATTAGTCAACCATAAGACATTTGAGTAATTCTTTAAAACAAAGGTTTTTAATTTACTCTCATCAGGTTATTAACAACACCTTCCTCACATATCAATAGCTTTTTATTTTAAAAAAAATAAACTAAATTTATCTTAATTGGACTGATATTATTGTGTTATGATTCAATTTTTGAGAATTTGAAAGTATTTTCTTCTTGCTGAAAAAGTTAGAATGCTGCATGTTCGAAGCACTCAAGTAGGGACAAAATGAGCAACAAGTTGGAAAGATTAATTAATTATGAATTAGTAGTATAAAATTATACTATTCTGAAAAACTTATCTATCTCTCAATCAAATAATTTCAAACCGTTTATAAAAACAATATCTGGGGATATTATATGATTTTGTTATTATTTTATTAAAAATTAGCAACATTAAGTAATTATAAGATATTGGCAAATTAACTTTGTCACAGGTGGTAGTTCATCAACTTGATATAACTGCAATAAGTATATTAAACTCGATTCTTTGGACATAGTCAAATCAACAACTAGGTTATTAATTTCCTTTGTGTTCCCTCTTCGTCAGACCAATTAAATAGCCAGTAATAAACCGATACTACATCATAATTCACTGAGGCTCAATTTCATTTATTTATTCTTTTGGGTGAAATAAATGTCTCGACCACTAAAAATTTATTAGAATTGCCTAATACTGTGAAGAAAATTTACTGCTCCCACCTTTCATATCAAGGTTTTGCAGACTACTGTTTGAAAAGTCATTTAATAGTCTTAGTTTATGTAAATTGCCCTTTTATCAGTTTTTAAAATTATCCTTCTCCTGCTACTTGTAATGATTTTTTTTTTTTTTTTTTTTTTGCATGTGCTTTTCCACTTCCATGGCTATATATTGTTAGAAAATAATAAACAAAAATGGATTTGAGACTAGTTTAGGGAAAATACAAAACAGTTCTCTTCAGGATACAACAAAGCCTGCAATAACCTATGCCACTTCGTTGGAATTCTTGTGTATTTATAGGCAACCAACAGACCCTTTCAGAAAAGATGTCTTGTTTCACAAACTGAAATAATTGATTGGACCCTTTCATAACAGACATAACTATTTATTTGAATTTTGAATTTAAAATTCAAATAAATTTGATTTTTTCTGTCACAAAATAAATAAATAGTGTACTTAATTGCACACACCTAAAAGTATGTATCCTAAATCAAATACAAAAAAGGGACAAGTGCTTAAAAAACTCTAAAAGGAACTTCTCTCTATTCCAACTTTTCAATAACAAACTAACTTACATATATAGTAAGAAAGGCGACTTTTCAATGAAGAAGTTTTCATTTGCTTATTATATGAGGCGGACCCAGAATTTGAGAATTACGGGCAGAAGCGGATGCAATGTATATGTACCGAATTTAATTGAACTCAGTACTTATGGTGTTGAGTATAAATTTATGTATAAAAATTCATTAAAATTATAACAAATAGTAGATATGAACCTATAATTTTAAATACGCAATGAGTTCAATGCTAAAACCTAAAGGTTAAAATCATAAAATTCAATTCCTGGATCCGCCTCCGTTTACGTTTAAAGGGGCGCCACCAATTCCGAATTCCAGATCTCCAAGGCCTTCTCTTATCCAAAGTGTTTCAGAGTTCCAAGGAGTCGCAAGGGCTCCAGGCAGTGCTTACACTCTGGATAATAATTAGAACAGAATAGTGTGGAATAGCCAACCCTAAAGCATCCAAGTTCAGAGGGAGCTCCAGGGTCCCAAAGCATGGCTTACCAAAGGGGGCAGAACTTAGAACTAGGAATAAGTGCAAAGTGAGAGAGGGATTAGGGAACCATAGCAATGGTGGTCATGCCCAGACATGGATATAGACTGGCACACCCCTGACCAGTTACTTGGTCCAAGCAAATTAAGAGCAGACCTTAAAGGTCAGACTTGAGTCTGGATGGTGATTAGGACACCAGCAGACTTGAATCAAGGCTCAGCACGTAAAAGGGAAAGGGGAGTGGGAACTGATTTGAGTAAAGGTTCAAAAGAACCTAGTTCCAAGTCATGGATAGCAATAATAGGGTACTTCCAAGACTGGAACTACACTCTTCGTGCAAAAGGGTAAAGGGATTCACTCTTCGTGCAAAAGGGTAAAGGGATTCACATAAGACAGGCATGTACAGAGTTGCAGAAACATAAGGAAAGAGGCATAACAGACTAGGAGGTAGATACACAGGGCAGGCAAGCATAACAGACTAAGACATGAAACAAACACATAGTGAAGGGGGCACTATTTAACTAAGAGTGACATACCAGCCGCAAATATTAGAGTAACAGGATGATAAGAGCAATTAAACAGCCAGAAGTCAGCAGGAGCAACCTCAGGTTCTTCAGCAAATACTTGAGAGTTCAAGAGAACTCGCGAATGTTTCAGACAGTAAAAGAGAAGAAGAGTAGAGTGCTCAGTATTAGAAGTAGAGAAAGTATTGCAATTGTATAGTGTTCAATTGAAGTCCGAAGTGTTTGTGAGGTTTTGTGGTGTAGAAAGTTGTGTGTAATGTCTTGTTTTTATAGTGCAGAAAATGAGTAAGCAAAAAAGGCAAGAAAATAGTTTACAATCAATCACAGAAGGTCTCCCTAAGGTTAAGGGATTTGATTTCAAACGGGCATGAGACAATTAAGGAAAGATGAATAATTAAAAACCTTTTCAAGGTAACATAACACAGGTAAATACATAGGGATTATTTAAGGCAAGAATCCTATGGTACATGATTTGTGAAAAATAAGGCAAGTAGGTCAATCAAACAGCTAGTAAAAAGCTTTGTTCGAATGAACTTAGTCAGAAAAAAGGTGAGGAAAAGTACAATTGGAAAATCAATAACAAATCAATCGAGCCTTATTAAAGGAGATTGGAATCAATTACAAGTTGGCAGAACCCTTTTGAAAGAAAAACCCTCATATATAAGCACACAAGTGTCAAGCAAGAAAGAAAAGGTTGACATAGACAGTCTCAAAATCATAAGCGAAAGATTCCAGTTCAGTCTAGGGTTTCAAATTCGAGTAGGGTACAGAAAAGAGAGGGAAAGCCATCGAACAGACTCAGAGAGTCTCATGAGAAAGCACATAGATATAATGGCAAGTTTAAAGCAATAGAGTAAAAACAAAGCATGTTCAAGAAAAGCTCAGAACTCAAGCAAGTTCAAGAGAGAATAAATGTGACATAGAACTTAAGAAACAGTAGGCGAAACAGGTTTAGAACTCAAACAAAAGTCCAGTAAAGGCAAATAAAAGCTCAATAAAAAAATGGTAAAGGAACACATAAGCTAGACATGTGAAAGCATGTTGTAGAAACAGTAGAAGAGATAACACAACACAAGTAGAAGAACATGCATAATAACGGCAAAACATAAGAACATAAGATAAAATATGCACAAGCGAAAACACATAAGAACAAAGCATATAGAGGCAGATTCACATAAAGAAAGAAGAAGAAGAAGAAGAAGAAGAAGAAGAAGAAGAAGAAGAAGAAGAAGAAGAAGAAGAAGAAAGCGGTTTCTCAGAAACCCTAGAAACGAGAAGGCTTGGAAGGGATCTGGCCTGGAACAGGTCTGGACCATATCTAGGCTCTTGAGGCTCGAACACATCGGAACGGAGCCGGAGAAGCCACAGGAACACAAATCGGCGGAGGATCTGAACAGGCCTCGTTGAGGTTGAACCTCGAAAGCCTTGAATAGCCGCGATTTGGGGTGAAGGGAAGTGAGCACAGGCTGTCCATGGCCTGAGAAGCCATGGACTCCGGCGAGAACTGGCCAGAGAAGACGTCAGAGGCGGCTAGGGTTTCGAGTGTTAGAGAGAGTTTGAGAGAAAAGGGGGGTTTGAGGGTGGCGATCGAAATGGAAAATGAGAATAGGGTTAGGGTAGTTTGAAATTAAAAAGGAAAGGAAGGATGTGGGCCGTTGATCAAAATGATCAACGGACAGGATTAAATGATACCAACGGGCGGGTTTGGACAAAAAGGGTAAAAAATGGAATTGGGTCGTCGATTTGGGGGCCTGATTTGGGGTCAATTGGGCTATGTTTGCAATAAATTTCAGCTAGCATTTAAATAGCCACTTTTTCCCTTTTTATTTTATAAAAAATAGTTAAAATAATTTGAAAAATAAATTGAAAACACATAACTAATTAATAATATATAAATATTAATCTAAAAATATCATAAATGATTTTATAATTATAAAATGCGGTTAATTGTAAAATAGGCTATAATTGCAATTTCATGCAATTTAGCTTTAGAAATTCCAAATAAATTTGTAAAAATACGCAAAAATCATATTAATTATATTTTATTATAAATATGAGAATGAAATATGCTATTCACCAAAAAATAATAATTTTAAAAATAATTTTAGATTTTGTACTATAAAATAGACAACGAATTGATTCTAAAAAAAATCTTAAAAATTGAGGAAAAATACCAAAACTTTTGGGCATGCTTATATATGTATACACATTCTATTTTGAAAGCATTTGAGTATAAAAATATATAGAAAAAATTGGGTATCAACAACATAAGGCAAAACCCCCACTATGTCTTTTAACTTTAACACCTAAGGCATCAACTTCTCCCAAATCTTTCATTTTAAATTGAGAAGTTAAATACTTCTTAGTTTCATTTATGCCTTGCATGTTAGTTCCTATGATTAGCATGTCATCAACATAAAGACATACTATCACTCCATAGTCCTCTGTGAATTTGGAATAAATGCATTTATCTGCTCCGTTATGTTTAAAACCATTTGATTATATAACACTATCAAATTTTTCATGCCATTGTTTTGGAGCTTGTTTTAATCCATACAAGGACTTAACTAATTTACAAATTTTCTTCTCATTTTCAGGAAGCACAAACCCTTCGGGTTGCTCCATATAAACTTCTTCATCAAGATCATCATTTAAGAATGCCGTCTTAACATCCATTTGATGGACATTTGATCATATATTGATGCCAAAGCAAATAATACTCTTATTGAGGTAATCCTGGCCACAGGAGCATATGTGTCAAAATAATCTACTCCTGCCTTTTGTCCAAATCCCTTGGCTACTAGTCTAGCTTTAAATATTTGTAGAGAACCATCAGTATTGAATTTTCTTCTAAAAACCCATTTACACCCAATAGGTTTAGTATTAGAAGGTAAATATGCCAATACTCATGTACCATTTGATAAAAGAGAATCCATTTCATCATTTACAGCTTCTTTCCAGAAAGAAGAATCCCGCGAAGCCATAGCCTTACTATAGGTTTTAGGTTCTTCTTCTAAATTTAAAATAATGGGTATTTTATTTAATACTTCATCTCTACTTCCTTCTACCAAAAAGACTAGTGTTTGAGAAAAAATAAAATCAGAACCTATATTTTTTTTTTTCTAACTCTTTGACTTTTTATTGGTTCTACAGGAGATTCAATTGCCTTTCTTTTATTGTTAAAAATAAGAATTAGATTCTGCACAATTTTCTTGAGTTACTGCATTATCACCAATACTTGTTGCATTACCATCTTGTTTAGTAATTTCTGTGTCCTCATGTGAATTATTAGAATCACCAATGAACTTTGTTTCCAAGAACTCAACATCTTTAGATTACACAATATACTTAGACTCAATGTCCAATAATCTGTATGCCTTTGAGTTCTCAGCATATCCTACAAATATGCTTTTAATTCCTCTAGGTCCTAACTTAGTCCTTTTAGGATCTGGAATTCTATAATAGGCTAAACAACCCCATATCCTTAAGAAATTTAAGTTAGGCTTTCTTACTTTCCATAATTCATATTGTGAAACCTTAAATTTCTTTGAAGGTACTCTATTATGCACAAAACAAGCCGTTAACAAAGCTTCCCCCCACAAATTCGTTGGTAACTTTGCATGTAAAAGCATGGCATTAACCATATCTACCAACGTTCTATTTTTTCTTTCAGCAAGACCATTTTGTTGCGGGGTATACAGTGCACTAACTTGGTGAATCAAACCATTTTCTTCACAAAATACAGAAAATTCATTGGAAAGATATTCGCCTCCTCGATCACTACGTAGGATTTAATCTTCTTTTCCAATTGATTTTTAACTAATGCTTTGTAACTCTTAAACATATCAAATGCTTGATCTTTTATTTTCATTAAGTAAACATGTGTATATCTAGAATGATCATCTATAAAAGTAGTAAAGTATCTATTTCCACCTCTAGTTAAGTGACCATTCAATTCACATATATCGGAATGCATAAGTTCAAGTAGGTTACTTGTTCTTTCATTCTTTGGAAAAGATTTCTTAGTCATCTTAGCTTATATGCAAATTTAACATTTTTTTATCATTATTCTCAACAACAGGAATTAATTTATTTTTAGACATAAACTTAACATATCGAAAATTAACATGTGAAAGTCTAGCATGCCATAAATTAATAGATGACTCAATCATATAAGTAGAAACTTCAACTTTATTAATACTTAATTTGAACATGCCCTCACAAGAGTAGCCTTGTCCTACAAATACACCATTCTTAGAAAAAATAATCTTTTCTGCCTCTATAGTAGTTTTGAGGCCTCTCTTACTTAATAAACTTGCAGAAATTAAATTCTTCCTAACATTAGGTACATGATGAACATTAATTAAAATAAGCTTCTTTCCCGAAGTGAATTGTAGTTCAACTGTTCCTTTTCCAAAGACCTTGGCGGTGTCATGATTTCCCATTAAAACCTTTTCGTCACTTGTTGCAACTTCATAATGTTTGAAAAACTCTTGTTATTGCATACATGAACTGTAGCACCTGAATCATACCACCAATCTGCAGATTTCATAGTTGCTGCCATGTTGCATTCAGTTACCATACTCAGATTCAAGTTGGTAAAGGCAGAAATCATAGCAAC
Organism: Nicotiana glauca; assembly: GCA_026770625.1. Taxonomy (NCBI): domain Eukaryota; kingdom Viridiplantae; phylum Streptophyta; class Magnoliopsida; order Solanales; family Solanaceae; genus Nicotiana; species Nicotiana glauca. The sequence continues at coordinate 10,176 of MU783829.1, read as the reverse complement.
AATATCCGAAGAAGAAGCTTGTTGTTGTTCAACATTATTTACCCTCTTCTGTCCAGCATTTTCTTCATTTTTCTGTCTCTTACGAAACCTGCAATCTCTCTTAAAATGACCCATTTTTCCGCAAGTATAACATGGACCTTTCTTAATGTTAGAAGAATTTTCCTTTGGAGCAGCCTCAAACTTTCTCTTCTTTCCAGCCTTGTTTCCAGATTTTTCTGAGTTGTTTGCCTTACTAGACTCAACATAATTCACCTTTGAACTAGTTTCCGCATTATATTTATTTTCACGTTTTCGTGACTCTTCTTCAATCCGAATATGCTTTGTCAACTGGTCCACATTAAAGTCTTTGGAAGAATATAATAATTTCTTCCTATAATCATTCCAAGTGGCTGGTAATTTTGCAAGTATAGCAGCCACTTGAAGAGATTCAGAAACATCGACTTTAAAATCTTTGAGTCTAGATATCAAAACAAGCAACTCGATACCTGTTCCATGACAGATTTCCCATCTGTCATTTGAAATTTAAAAAATTTCATTCCAAGGAATCTGTCCGTTCCTTGCTTCACAACAGTATATTTCTGTTCCAAGGCTTTCCAGATTTCTTGTGGTGATTTGTGAGGACGGAACAAATCATATAAACGATCAGAAAGTGAGTTTAAAATAAAACCTCTACAGCGCACCTCATCATCTTCACGTTTTTTACGTGCCTCCTTAATTTCGTCAGAGTCTTCAGCAGTAGGTTCTGGCATTGCAGTAAGATCAGAACTCAGTAGATATGTTATTCCCAACTCCGTGAGAAAGAATAGCAATTTGTCTTTCCAGCGTGTGAAATTCGAGCCATCAAATCGATCCAGTTTGAACACTTCGAACATCTTGTTGAAACCAGAATCACTACCAGAAGCCTCCACTGCAGTGTTTTTAAATTCCTTAAGATTGTTAGAAAATATAACAGAATATAGGGACGAAATAATTAGGCTTTGATAGTGTAGTCACTGTCCTTAAGGAATTTAAGCCTCCCAATTTCGTTGTTGCAGGGATTATGGCAGAGTTCCTCCAGGATTCTACAAAGCCTCTGAAATCCGAGTTTCAGCAATTAACTCGAATTTCCACAAGAACAAAATAGTTGTGAGTTGTAGAAAAATAAGTAGAAGAGAAAGAGATGAAAGTTTTTTCAGATTATTTCGTTTTGGAGATAAAACAGGTATTTATAATACCTCTAAGAGTCTGTTGGAATCAATAGACTCATCTATTCATAACAGGCACCTTTTAAAACCAATAGCCACCTTATTTTGAATTTAAAAAATATTAAAACGTTTTTTTTTTTAAATTAAAAAAAGGCTAAAACGTTTTTGATTAATCAAAAAATGGGTGGCTAAAATATTAATTTGGGCTACTTAATTGGCCCAAAGCCCAATTGCCCCAAGTGCCAAATCTTGACTATTAATAATATAATCAAATTCCAATTTTCCTCCAAAACACCCTCAAAATATTCAAACTATATAAGACAAAGAAGTGCTTTTAAACACATCTTCCTTTCTTTCTTTTTCCAACGAGGGACAAAACACTCTTCTCAAATACTCACATCAAATACTAATTAATTTAACACTTTTTGCCGAAGCTAACAGGTCCGTACCCCACCCTACAATGTATGTCCGCCCCTGTTTATTAATTGTGTAAAACTTTTACACGCATAAAAAAAAGTGGATTGTCTGTAGTTTGTACATAACGTACATGTATTAGAATCTTGAGACTGAGATTGAAATTTGAGGTACAGTAAATTATTATGATTACGAAAGTTTTAGATTAAGTATATGTTTAATCAGTTTCTTTTTTATAATTGGATGCCCCGAAGGGATATGCTTAATGAAGTTAATCCCTCCACTTTTTTCACATGAACAGAATGCTGACTGCTTTAGTGTTTAGTCAAACCAAGAAAGCGTTTTGCTTCATTAAAACCTCCACTTTCAACATATATCTCATATACCCTATTGCAAATTAAGAAAACATTTATATTTAATGATTGAAGATTAACTTTTTTGCTTAAAAGGGAACTGTAATTTTTTTTTTTTAAATCCAAGTTCTACATATTCTAAATCATGAGTTATTCATGCCACTGTGGGAGTGCCACATGAGAAAATATCAGCACTTATCAATATTTGAATTGAGGTTCGAAACCTTTACTGATTTAGGAATCATATAGTATTAGCTAAGATTATAGGATGATTTATTCTGTCTAAACTTTGTTTTGAATATTAAACCTCCCCTTTTGTCGTGAAAATTTTAAAACAAAAATCAAGTTTTTGGAGACATACGCTAATTGATTTGATATAAAGCACCAGTATTTTAATACAATAGTATGTAAAGAAGAAAGAATAAGGGTATTATGCATATATTACGCATACAAGAGCAAGAAAGGGGATTTTAGCAAGAACTTAGATTACTCCATCATGCATGTATAACAACAACAACAACAACCCAGTATAATCCCACTTAGTGGGGTCTGAGGAGGATAGTGTGTACGCAAACCTTACCCCTACCCTGGGGTAGAGAGGCTGTTTCCAAATAGACCCCCGACATCCTTCCCTCCAAGAACTTCCACGTTGCTCTTGGTGAGACTCGAACTCACAACCTCTTGATTGGAAGTGGAGGTTGCTTACCACCAGAGCAACCCCTCTTGTCGAATTCCACCCATAGCTTCCATATTATGCTCATATCATTTTACGTACTACGGTGTTAGAATCATGTGAATGTCTCATTAAAAAGGTCAAGCGGTTAGATATGAAAATATTTTAGTTATATTTTCAACATGCATGCACGTACAAACTTGATATTTTAAAAAAAGATTAAGTACATTTTTTTTGGTTGATAATGTGTCACGGTTATGCAAAACTTCTACCTGTTAAAATAGGCAAACACGGCGTTGTTTTAGGAGAAACCTTTTTAGGGAAAGAGCGGGCAGAACGCAACGGTCAAGACTCAAGACAGAGCAATGCACCAGTAAAAGTTTTTGTTTTTCTTTCAAGAAGTTTCTTCTTGCTCATCCCATTTTTGCAAATTTCTAATGTACTAAGTATACTCCCATCGTTCACTTTTAATTGTCCATTGTAGAATTTGTAACTTTTTAAAAAATAATAAATAAAATATATAATTTATCATAACACTCATATTCATGGGCAAAGTTATGTTGGTCCAAAGGTGGTCAACTGATTATCCTTCACCAAAAAATTATATTGCGTATAAGGTAAAATATTACTTGTTATTGATTAAAAATAGACTTTGAATACTTTTGCATAGACCACTAGCAAAGGGTATTCAAATGTTCAAAATTTGAATACTCTTATTGAATTTTCTGGCTTCGCCGCTGCTCATATTAATTGTGTATAGTCTTAATAAATTTGGAAAATAATTTAGAATAAGTAATTAACGCTAAGAGCAAAAAAAAATTATTTTTTCCTTGATATACAAAAAATAGTAATTTATTTTTAAAATACTTAACAACTAAAAAGTGAACTGACACATTATATCCATCTGCCATAACTCCGTACACATACAGTCAACTGAATAGGCAGTGCACGTGATCTGTGATTCTTGTGGGGCGTTCCATAATCCAATTATTTATTTGTATTATTATCAGACTCAACATTATCCTGGCTACCTCTTTGTGGAGGGCCATCTCTTGCTGTTTATAATTAATTATATGGCAATACTGTCCCTTCTGTATTTTATATTAGGCAGAATAGCCGAAATGGCACTTCTACTTGTCCCCCTTTGTCATCCCAGTCCCGATACTCTACTAAGTTTCATTTAGACACTCGTACTTTTCAAAATGCATTACTTTGAACCCCTCTGACCGTTGACCAAGCCTATATGGCAACTTTATGACTGAGTTGAACAAAATTCGTAAATTTCACGCGCATAACGAGAATTAACATAAAAATTTATACTAAAAATAATTAAAGAAGAAAGAAATAAAAAGAAAAGTAAAAACAAGGGACAAAAAAAGAAAATATAAAATATCTCTTTTATTTCTT
>MU783825.1:91001-113825 GCA_026770625.1 Nicotiana glauca | reverse complement strand
ATCACTGTTTCTTCTTTCTTCTTGCCCTTAGCCATTCCTCCAGACCCGCCTTGGATGGCTTGGGAGGTTGCCCTAATGGCTGACTGGCTAAAAATTCTGCCTGTTTTTAGCCCATTCTCTACCATTTCTCTGATCTTTATTTCCTCTGCAAAAGTTTTACCCATAGCGGATATCATGTTTTGAAAATAATCTGCCTCCTGGGCTTGTAGGAAAATAGTGACCATCTCAACCTCATCCATTGGAGGCTTCACTCTTGATGCTTGTTCACGCCATTTGATTGCATATTCGCAGAAACTCGCTGAGGGCTTTTTCTTTAGGTTTGCCAAGGAGTTCCTGTCTGGCGCAATGTCTATATTGTACTGAAATTGTCGGATAAAATATCGGGAAAGGTCATCCCAGATATGCCATTGAGATATGTCCTGATCCATGTACCATTCTGATGCTATACCCACCAAGCTTTCTCCAAAGTAAACCATTAATAACTCTTCTTTTCCACCAGCTCCGTGCAATTGATTACAATACTTTTTGAGGTGAGCAATGGGATCGCCATGTCCATCATAATTTTCGAACTTTGGCGTCTTGAATCCCATAGGCAGATGCACGTGAGGGAATATGCACAAATCATTGTAAGAAACACTCTTCTGTCCGCTTAGTCCTTGCATATTTTTCAGACTTTGCTCTAAACTCCTCATTCTTTTTGTCATTTCATCCTGCTCTGGGGCTTTAGGGGTTTTGTCCTACCCCAGTGTGATCTCGTATGGTGGCCGAGAGTAGGTATATTGAGGATAGTGAGGAGGGTCGGCCTGAAAAACTGGATTCTAAAATGTGAAGACTGAAGGGTCAAAAGCATGTTTTGGTATTGATGGTTGGGTAGTTGCAGAAGATGTTGGGAGCATTTCCAGATGGGAACATCTGGGGGTGATCCTCAGAGGGCGTTCCGAAAAAGTTAGCAGTCATGGTAGGTTGCCCTAGAGGAATATTTGGGCAGTTGATGGGGACAGTAGTAACCCCTCCAGATCTTGGGAACAACTCCGGGAATCCGGGGATATTGCTTGAGGGTTCCTTCCCGTTGTTCCAAGCATCCCACATTTCCATAAAGCATAAGCGTAGGATCTGATTTTCTTCAGCTGTATAGGATTCAGAGGTCGAGATCCCAGAGATTGGGCTATCTTCAGATATGGGGACTGCAGGCAAGGTCACTTCCGACGACATCTCTGTTTTTCCTTTGGATCTGGTGAAATATCGATGCGAGGCCAGTTTACCACAAACCAACCACGGTTTCTAAAATACTCAGCTAGAATTAACAGCAACAAACTATTAGTATGAAACAAGTAACAGATAGGTAACTACACATTAGAGTGTGATGCACCTATACAATTAAATGGATATCTACATATTTGCTTGGGTTGCATGCATCATCCCGGCTTTTCTTCTTATTTCTTTTCTCTTTTCTTTCTCTTTTTGTTTTGTTTTCTTTCATTTTCTTTTCCTACTTCTCTATTTTCATTTTCTACTTTTTCTTTTCTTTGGCCAGGGTTTTTCTCTCAATGCCTTATTTTCTTCTTTTGTGTTTCTTTTCTCTCTTGTTTTTTTTCTTTTCCTTTTATTTCCCTCGCGTTTCTCTTTTTCTCTTTTTCTTAAGATTACGGTCGAATCTTATGTAGATTGCCTACGTATCATGGCCTCGCATGAATCAGATCAAGCGTAGTTCTTGCAAATAAATGCAAAAATAAGAAAACAATTTTTTGGGAATTTTCAATTGCAGTTACAAAAGCTACATAGACTATTTGTTTTTCTTTTCTTGCAAAAGGAAATTACAAAAATAGACTCAAAAGCAAAAATACAGACTCAATTAACTAAGAGTACATCAATGCTTCAAATCCTGGGGCCCGCGGAGCATCGTTCGGCATTGCCGCGGGCCTGCGTGCGAGACCCCTTTGTAACTGATCTAAATCATTCATGACTTGGCGAACAAATATCATCACTGAGGCAAAGGACGCAGTACGACCCATTCGCTCGCCAGCCTGACATTTCATGATAATATAATGGGCAATGTCTCTGATCCTTTCTCTGATTCTGCCCTTTTCTTGGAGGAGTCGGCTTATTCATTGTGTACGAGCTTCTAGCACCTGTGTGTCCTGGAAGTGCAAATCTTGTAGAAGTTTAATTTCCTTTTCCATCTCTGTAATTAACCTATGTCACTGGTTCATCTCGACTCGCAATTCTTTATCCCGCTGGGCTGTCTTTTCTTCCATAGTATTCTTTTTTCCCTATCCCCTCGTAGTTTCTTCTCATTTGCTGCATAAACTGGGCTCTCTCCTAAGTCTTTTTGGCCCACTGCGCCCGAAGTCTTGCCATATTTCCCTCGAATTTTTCTAGTTCTTCTTGGCAGTCCGAAATTTGTTTCCTTAACCCTTTAATTTACCTCTCATCAGATAGACTTCTTTCTTGATTCTGGGCATCTATTTTCATTTGTTTAATTTGGGCTTTGAGCGCTTCGTTCTCCTGAGCTAATTTCTTCTTATCTCCCTCGTCGGCTGCAGCCTGTACACTTTTATCGAATTGGAGGTCCCGGACCTGTTGCTCTAACCGTCCTATTTTAGCTCGGTACTCCTTCTCCTTTGCTTGCCAATCCCATTGAACTTGGACCCCATCCGTAAATTGTTGCACGTGCGGTCTTTTAGCGGGTCTTTCTGGGATTTGAAATCTTTTGCCAAACCATGTCAAATACTTAGGATCTACCTCGCCTCTGGCTTGGTCTTGTATTATGGTTTTTGGCTCAAGGAACCGGCACTCATTCCATATTTTTCGGATTCTACCTTCAGGAAATGCAGCCTTCGGGCCCAACTCAATGACTTGCTCACTCAGGTCTTCATCATTATGCACTGTTTGGAATCTTCCAAATTGTCGCAAAACCCGGTAAGGAGCATAAGGCTGTATGCTTCGGATACCCATCAAAAGAATATAGGGGACCTCTGCTGATGTATATATAGCTTCAGTAGAGGGAAGCCAACCATAAGCCCATTCGACTTTATTTGCGGTCAAGGATCTTAAGCATGATGACCAGGCCTCAGTACTTTCAGGGAACTCAATACCTGTCACCCGGGTTCCAAATTCTGCAATACAACTCAACCCGGTTAAACCGTAGTTCATACAGCCTGTGCGGTGACAGAGATGTTCTTGCATCCATAACTGTAAGAGCAAATTGCAACCTTGAAAGAATTTCTCGCCTTCGTGACATTTGGTCAGAACTCGGTACATTTCTGCTACAATCAGAGGCACCACTGTGCTAGTAGGCTTTTTCATGGCAACATCTAGCATCCCTACCAGGCCAAGGCCTATGTGACCATCTTTTCTCGGACAAAATACCACTTCCAAAAAGGCCACCATAAAGGCTAATCCTCGTCGAGTCTCCCATTTGTCTTTATTTCCGGCATGTGTCAAACTGGTGTTGAGCTCCTCAAAACCTTTTGGGTTACCATATCGGTGATATAGGAAATGCAATGTACAACACCCTTCTACCAGATGCGGGTCCTGAATATCCCGGCTAATGTTCAACAAATCCAAGAACCTATGAAGGGTTACCGGTCGTGGTGCCAGTGGGTATCTTCCTCGAAGGTTCCCGTTGAGACTCGTATATCCCGCGATCTCCTCTAAGGTAGGTGTGAGTTCAAAGTCTGAAAACCGGAATACGTTACGGGTTGGGTCCCAAAATGGTATTAGTGCCAAGATGATATCTTTCCTCGGTTTGATGTTCAGTAGATCAACTAGACTGCCCAAAATTTTAACCACAGTATCTTTGCTTCCTTTTCCTAGATCATGCCACCACATGTGAAGTTTCAAGGGGATCTCACTCAGGACTAAGAAGGTCTCGATGTTATTTGAAGTCATCCTGCACGTTTATTTAAAAAAAGGGAATTTTAATGACTTATTTTTTACAAACTGGCTATTTTTGCAAAATTCATCATTTAATCAAAACAAGGATTTGGTTTTGCGAATACGTCCTTTCAGCACTTCTGAGGGGAAGATTTTAAGGCTGCGCCCGCAAACCATTTAAAAATGACTCGGGGTAGCTGTTCTTGCAAAAACAGCCTTCCAGTGCCCTTTTGGGGACATTCGGCTTATTTTAACAAGAATGGCGTCACCCAACATTATTTATGACAAAAAATAAAATTTTGACATTTTTGGCTATTTTTTTTTGCAAAAGGGTGGTTGGATCCGATGAGGGTTGCCTACGTATCTCACATCCGGTGAGAATCAAACCAGCGTAGTTCGGGCCAATTGTCCAAAATCTAAACTATTTTGAACAACAATTGTCTTTCTGTTTTCTCAAATATTTTCTTTTTTCATTTTTTAAAATCCGGCAGCATTTCGGTACTATTTGGGCATTGGGTTTTTCAAACAAATGGTCGCCCTCACTTAGTCTTAACACTGCTATTTTTCTCAATTTTCTCTCATTGTATACAAGCCGGTCAACATGCAAAGCCGAGCAAATAAATGCACAAGTAGCACAGAAGATGCATCAGGATGGTCATTTCAATTCAGGTCACCTGTCCTAGACGGACCCAACCCCTGTGTTGAGTCCCCTAAGTCAGATGCACATGATGCAAACAAGCGTCCTACTAGGGATCCAGTATGAGGTTTTGTTCTTCTAGGTTTAGACCCTAGGTTTATTGATCTAGACCTGGCTCCGCCGACTTTGCAACTTATCCAACCTCATTCTAAATTGGGAAAGATTCTAAATAGAAGAGAAGCTACATGAAGTGCACCCTTCTCCATGATGTACAAGACTCAGAGAGGAGAAGGGATTCGCGACAATTTATATATAATTCAACAAATATCAAAACGGAAAAAACATTTAGCACATATAGCATGGAAACATGTAGAAAAGTCAGATAAAGCCAAATATAATAATTATACTAAGCTCGAATTCTTTGAACCCTGAACCAGAGATTCTGGGTTCGATTCCCCAGGAGAGTTGCCAGAGCTGTCACAACTCCTTTTTTTTTTTTTTACACCTACCCCGAAGGAGGATAAATGTATAAGGGAGTTTTCCAATTTAAGTGACATTATTCGAAATGGGATTATTTATTTATTTTTTAGAGTCGCCACTTGGGATAGGATTGGATTTTGGTGTCCCAAGACACCGTTTTAATTTAAATCCCAAATCGAGGAAAATTGTTGACTTCCCAATTGGAGTCTGCGAAACAGAAATTCTGTGTAAGGAATTTTGTTGACCCGAGGGAAGGTGTTAGGCACCCCCGGATCCCATGGTTCTAGCTCGGTCACTTAAATCATTATAAATAGCTAAAATCTGATTTTTTTTTTTTCACATGCTTCAACCTATAGTGAAATTTTACAATTTTTTACTGCTTTTAACTATTTTTACGAAAGTGAACGTCGTTTAAAAACGTGTTTTCGGATCACGTCACATGAAATGCACCCGGATCCTTGACACATTCCTATTCAATGTTTTTGGATTTGGATTTGGGTTGCATGAAATGCACACCCGTATTTAGGAAGGTAAAAATTATTAAAAGCACACCTAAAGCGACTAACATATTTTTACTTTTGGGAAGGCCGTGAAATTTGCTAAACGGCCCGTCCCATTATTTCTAATATTTTTAAATAATTAATGAGGGCCCCACCATTTATGGGTTTTGTTTGGCGAGGCTCGTCTCATTTTATTTATTTAAATGCCAACACTAAAGCAAACTAAGATTTTCTATTTTTATTATTTTGTCTATAAAAGTGTCTAGTTGATTGGTATTATGAAATTCGGGCTTCAAGTTCAAGTCCGGATTCAAACAAAAGGAAAAACCTAACCTAACTCGAAAGCCCAAATCTATATTTCATTATACTATTAATTAAGGCTTTAAGCCGAATCCAAAATAAAGAATCAAATGGGCCTGCTCAGGAAAAGTCGTTAGCCAGTTGGGCTTCAAAGCCAGCCCATAGAAAGGGAGTTGAATTACTTAGTATTTGGGCCTGTGATTGGCCCTTAGCGTTTTGGGCTTGTGACTGGCCCCAATAATTATTTGGATAGATATCCCTTGAGATCACAAACCCTAGGGCTATCTCACTATCCATTTCATGAACTGAATTCCCAACAAACATAAAGAAGCACAGATCTAATGGATCATACCATACGAATTTGAATAAAAAACAAGCTAATAAACGTGGGATAGTGGATGATCCATCTGATATTTGTACATTGAACAACTGACTCTGTAACACGCCAACCTCAAGGTTCTATTGATATAATGATATTAGATGATATATAAGACGTAACTACTGATTTTTTGAATGAAACCATTAGGCTGCTGGATTAGAATGAATTATGATTTCCAGTTCAGTTCTGATCCTCGAATTAACATAATAATGACCTCTGAATCACATACTATGAATGATGCTCCTATTAATTTCTTATAACACATTAATTACTCAGTTATAGATCATAGATGCATGTTTACGACCTCAATACTAGTTTCATACTCAAACAGTCCTCAATTAAAGAATAATCAAACTAAGACTAACACTAGATGATACTCATCAACAAAAGTCTCAAACAGTCCAAAGTATGTCCAGTTTAATTACAAGCCAAAATCTATCGAGATTCATGAAATTACAGGAAATATTCTATGAAAATTGACAGAGAAAAATGCTATACTGCAATTCAATTCATGTCCACAAGTTGGAGATTACACGATGTGTACCTGGAATTGTAATGAAGAAGAAGATGGTTAGCTTCACTGAAGAACTATCCAACACAGCAACAGCAATTAACACAGCAACAACCAGCCAATACAGGAATAATTTCAACCCAAAACCAACTTCGAACTAGTCAGTACCACACCAGAAGTATGCAGCGACCAAATGACAGCCAAATTGACTCAATTGCAATTCAAAATTGCCCAAAATCAGACATAAACACCTCTGACACTCAGCAACCAAAGATCAAACTAATAACTAAAACTTGAAATTATCCTAAGGTTTAATTGCTGGAACAGTATTTGAGACTTTTCTATTGCATGTTTTGTATGTTTTTGGATTTTGGAGAAGATTAAGAGTAAAAATAAAGGTCTAGACTACAGAAATTTAGATTTAAACTTCTTTTTGGTTTTTCCAGATTCAAATTTGAATCTCAAGTACTAAGAAGAGGATTTTTGGAAAAATTGTAAGCTTGAAGGTTTTTTAATATTTAAGGGTTCCAAAACTTTTTGAATTTTTCTAGAGGGTCTAAAAACCTGTTAATGAAGGCATTGGGGTTGCCTTTTATAGGTCATAATAGGGCAGAAAGTTCTGGAAGCTTTAACACAATTTTTCCCTCTTTTAATTTTCAGAAAATAACTATTAGACCCTAACTTTGTGACTTGTTATCCAAGTAATGTTTTAAACTTCCTAAAATGTATACTTAAGTCCTATTTTGGAATGTCCTAGAAGGTTCTATCATGTTCCTATTCCCTTTAAATCCCTAAACTACCCTTGCCTGATTTCTAAAATTACCAATTCAAATAAACCTACCCTTTTACATGCCCAAATTACCCTTGACTACTCCCTGAAATTACTGACCAAACCAAACTCCTTACCTTAGTTAAGAATTAACTATAGTTAACTAAAGAACGGTTTATTCAGCTATATCCAACCAAGTTCAAAACTATGGAATTGCATTATCAAAATTAAATAAAACTACAAATTAATCCTAGCTCATTCTTCCTCAATCAAACAAAATTGACAATCAAAACGTTAAACAGACTCATCTCTAAACTAACAGAAGCCATTACCAAATAGAACAAATACGGAGATAAATCCTGACCATAACAGAATCTAGCTAATAATCAAAATTAAACTAACTCAAAGAAACGATCAAAAAAGAAAATCAAGCACCAAACAGAAAACCAAAATCAGAACCGAAAATAAACAAAACTAAATGAAAATTAAACTAACAAATAGCAAATATGAGAACACAAAGCAAAAGGAAAAGACGGTTAAGCAAAGAAAAGGAAACAAACTCACCGGACGACCCTTGACCGGACTGACCTCGAGCCTTTGAAATTTTGGACCACAACTACCCTTAATCATGTGTTTTCATAAGAAAACACATGATTAAGAGTTATTATAGCCCAGAATCGGAGAAACCTCAACTTTAGACTTTTAGGGTTTTTCGACCCAAATTTGATTTCAAATTCAACGCGTTCTGATAACATTCGAAGGAAGATGGTTGCATATTTGGGCTAAGGGGGTTAAGGAGACTCAGTGGTGTATGTTTGGTCGAATTTGGACGATTTTGCGTTTTGGCCGAATTTTCGATCTAAAATTCGAGAAAATCGGCGGGGAGTTGGGGGAAATGGTTTTGAGGGTTGGAAAGAGGAGAAGGAGTGGATTCATAGGTGAAAATTTGGGGTCGTTTAAAGCTACGCCGCCGGCGGAGGCGATTTCCGGCCGGCGGCGGACGGTGGCGTTACGGTGGGGACACGGTGGTTATACCCCGGCGGTACAGGGAAGGAGGAGGTACGAGGAGGGTAATGTTTGTCTGATTTTTTGTGAAATGTTTTGGACATATTAATTTAGAATGAGGGAAATGGTATGAGTCGTCGGATTTGAGGAATGGATGGCTTAGATAATTTTTATATTAGAGGACCTGAAACGACGTAGTATCACCCCTATACTACGTCGTTTCGATGGTCTGAAGACTGGGACATTTGGACCTGGTAAAGAGGGCGGGTTTGGGCTGTTTTAGCTGGGCTTGGGGTATTTTGGGTTGCTTTTGTTTTGGGCTAATAACATTTCCTGAAAATTGGCCTAAATTTGGTCTTTAATAAAGACCACTCTCTTTTAATTTATTTTCTTTTATCTTTTTTATCTATTTTGCATGTTGTATATATTTTTTTTATTATTTTTCTAATTTTGCAAAAATTAAAATAAAGTCCTAATATATTTTTAAGCTAAACTAATTAATTCCAAAAATTGATTAAAAACTATTTTATGACGAATTCACAATTAAAACAATTAAAATACAAAAAGTGAACTATTTTGTTATTTTCTTCCTATTTTGTTTTTAAAACAAATTAATACTAATTAATAATATATGTAAAATTAAATCCCTAAATGTAAATGCATATTTTTGTATTTTTTTATGAATTATCACGCACAAATAAAAATTCAACAATTAACACAAAATTCAACAAAAGTCACAAAAATTGTAAAATAATAAAGAAATCATTTTATTTGGAATTTTTGGGAATAATTTGCTTAGGGCAAAAATCACGTGCTCACAACTGTACTTTTCATCATTCTCTAATTATCGAGATTGGTACATTATTCACATTGAGGCACATCCTACACGAATATGTTTAGATATATGCAAATCAATTAAGGCATAATAAAAATCAATACACTAGTCAATTTAACTCTTACCATACTTTCGTAAATGACAACGGAGCTCAATTTCTAATGAAAAGGGGTTTTAGCCATACATACCTCAATAAGCTTTCCTTACTCTTTTACAAATTTCCGGAACTCTTAGAACTTCGATCTATTGAGTAAGAATTACAAATTAAATCGAGAATTGGAGATGGAATTGAGATTCTAGCTTGGTTAAGGATATTGACAAACCCTAGAGGTGCAATGTGATCTTAGGCCCCTTTTTGAGAGCATTTTATATCATTTTGTACCCCTCTTTAATTCACCACTTCCCACTACTCTAAGATTTGATATGCATGCAAGGAATCCATTGTTATACCCATGAATAACCTCACTAGTGACACCTTATATCTGAGAATAAAACAATTAAGAGTTGGGGTGATGAAGTCTTACCTCTTGAGATGGGGGTCTAGGGGTCTTCACTTGATTTTCTTCAAGGATTTAGCCCTATCTTATGGAGTAATTTGATGGGGAGACTTTTCCTCTCTAAAAACCCTCTCTATCCCTATATAAAATGCTCAGAAGAATGCTTAAAATGAGCTATAACACCGAATATATCGATATGGAGGTCGGGTTAAAAATTAGAAAATTGGAGACCCGAGTCAAATATGCGAGTAAACATGCGGTCCACATAATGGACCACAAAATGCTCCCCAGAAACTGGACACTCTGACTCAGTCTGCGGTAAGAATGCGGTCCGCATTCACGTTCTTCGGTCGCAAAGTGCACCGCAGAATTGACCCTTACAAAATTCAAAGGAAAATATGCGACGACTATGTAGTCCGCATTTAGATTATGCGACCACATTTCGACCGCATAGTTGACTTTAATTTTAACCAACATTCTGACTAACTCTGCGGCAGATATGCGGTCTGCATACCTAATTTGCAGTCGCTCTTGCATTTTTCTGGAAACTTATTCTTGAATTTTTAATGCATTATTCAATCAAAAAAAAGGTTCGTGTATGAATTGCTAACACATGCTCCTAACTTGGCACCACGGGATCCGGGTTTTCGAGTAGGGATTTCACGGGGCTTACAAGGCCGTCCTATGATAAACTATCATTTTTCTATTAATGGTTGTCTCTAAAAAGAACCTTAATTAATTAGCAACATTAATTACCATTAGTAAAAAAAGCACTCAAAGTGTTTGGACCTCAAATTCAAGCCCACACCTAAATAAGAGGCCAACCTCCTAACTTAGGTCTACTGCTTAATTTGAAAGACCCAAAAATATCTTATGGAGTTTAACCAACAATTTAAGAACAAAGTTTCAAATTCTCCAGCAGATTGGGCTGAAAATATTGGCCCAGACATGAGGTAGTTCGGTCACCTAGCTGGGCAAATCATTTCCAGGAAATCATCAAGTTTTGGGCTCAGATGAGTCCAACCCAAAATGAAGCAAGAAGTTTAGGTGAGTCATGACTGGGCATAGGTTGGGCCTATTTTGTGGTCCAAATAATCACGGACCAAAAGTGATGCTCAATTCGTGAATTAGCACCTATTCTAAAATTCTGATAGTCCTTTAGATTTAATTCGTGTGCTTTTAAAACAACTTAATTATACACTCGAAACGGAAATTCACTGCTGGAATTCGTAACCTGTTCCTGAATAAATTTCGAACAAACATATGGTGTTGCTACTATATCCAGCAAATATTTGATAGGCAATTCTAAGCATTTGATAAGCACAATAAGGCTAATATCATGTTCCAATTACAGAGCTTATTATTATTTTGGACTCTACTCTCAAACAATCAACCTGAACTTAAACTATAAATTAGTCTAAGAGTTTAAAATGAAATTGACTACTGCTAGCATTCTACTCACAATATTCATATAGATCTGAAAATAATCATTCGTACAGTCCAATTAAATAGTTATAATGCTAACAAACTGATTTCTAGCCTAACAATTACATATCTCAATTCCAAATTAATTACAAGATGAAGATTCATCTAATTATGAGAACTAATGGACTACAGTAGATCATTTGAACATAGTTGAACATGAGAAGTCATGCATAGTCTTTATTTCACTCTTAAATTGAGGTCTACAGTAGGGAAAGAGCAGAATATGTACCTGGAGTCAAGGCAAAAGGAAAGAAGAAGAAGTCAACAGTGGCAAAGCAACAATCAGCAATTGTAAACGAGCAGCAACACAACAATAGGATCAATTGAAAGCCAAAATTGCATCACTATGACCAAGGAATGAATGGCAGATGAATAGCAACCAATGAAACGACCCCAAAACAGACTTGATCAAACCCCAAATTGACTTGAAATCAAACACAGGACAACTTCTGAGTTTTAGCAATCAAACACCATGAATTTTCAAGCTATTTCTACCTTTATATGGCTGGAAACTCAAATCAATCACCTGAACTTGAAACTAAACTATGAAACTTTAATAGAATATCATTTTTTGGAGTTTTTGTGATTGTTTTTGGTTTTTCAGAAATTTAAGATCTAGGATGAACTTTCAAACTTTGAAATTTCAAATTTTGTTTTTTGACTTTTGAATTTCAAAAATTTCAGCTCTTAAAAGCTGTAGAACACTTTTGGGGGGAATTTTCAGATGCCAAACTTGTGAAATAAGGCAGTGGGGACTGCCTTTTATAGGCAAAATTGAGGGGAAGTTTCAGATTTTTCTTTTACACCTTTAGTCCCTCTTTTATTTTCAATATTAGACTAATTAGACCTTCATTTTCTGATTTATTTCTCAAGTTACTACCCTAAGTTACTAAAACTCTAATTGGAACCCCATCTAGAATGTTATAGGGATTTCCAAATCAGTTATTTGCAGTATTTTCTTCCATTGAATTACCTACACTACCCTTTTACTAGTCTGAAATTTACTAACCTAGCCTAGCCTTGTTAACTAACCAAACAACCATAGTTAGTCAATACTAAACTAGAGATCAATCAGTTATAACCAAATAGATTTTAAAATTTGAGCTAACTAATCTAATTAATTGAAATTGGACTTTAACTCTAAATGAACACTAATATCCTATGGTCAAAACAATGAATTAGCCATTAACTAACAAGTAAAAATGGAAACTAAAGTATAATTCATGTCAAACACACAATCATGCATCGAAGTCAAATATGAATCACACATAATCGAAATTAGTTCTAAGAAAACAGGACAAAAAACAAAAAAATAGAATTTAACTAAACTACTCAATAAAAGTAAAAATTAGAGATCTAACCACTGAATTAAACCAACAACATCAAAAAATTAAAACAAAATTAAAGCTAAAAATCAGAAATCATGTAGGCAGAATCGACCAAAACGAAAATTAAACTAGAAATCAAAAATTATGAGAACAGAATCAATTGTAAAAAAAAATTAAACAAGGAAGAAAGAAAAGAACAGAAACTCACTTATTTGGTCTTCATGAATTGAATTCGGATTGAGCCCCCAAATAACATTATATGTTTGTTCTTGGTGAGAACAAACATATCATGTTATTTACGAACTCAAATAGACCCTTGGACAATCTTTAAAAATCCCAACAGTCTCTTATAAAACCCTAGATCTAAAATTCCGAGGATTCTGCTTGGATTTGAAGGGTTCTGGTTTGGGATTATGGATGAGGAAGTCAAGGAGGATATAGGGTATGATTTTGGTTGGATTTGGAGGAGTTAGGGTTTTTGGCTGGAATTTTAATTCAATATTTGAGGAGTTTGGTGAGGATTTGAGGGAAAGGGTTGTAGATTTGAAGAGAGGAGAAGAAGGTGGTTCAGAGGTGTTAATTTGGTGGGGAAAGGGTGACGGTGCCGCCGTGGGCGGCGGAGGCGGCGATACTATTTTTGAAATTTCGAGAAGTTGGGTGAATATTTGAAGGAAATGAGGTAAGGATTCGAGATGAGGGGTAAAGGAGGTCTAGGGGTGTAAATTTTATGGCCATTGGAGACTTGCCGCCGCGGAGACGATTTTCGGCCGGCAACGGACGGCGGAGGGCGACGGGGGTGCGGTGGCGTTAGGTTTTGTGTATTAGGGCAAATGGGAGACGGAAAGGAGAGGGGGGTGTGCCGTTTGGACAGTGATATACTAAAATTTGCACAGTTCCTGATTGTAGGATCAAGAATCCTCGACGGCCAGCAACAAAACGGTGTCGTTTTATTACAAGGGGCCTGGACCGGGTATGGGTATAATTTGTGCTGGGAGTTTGGTCTGATTTTTTTGGGGATTTTTGGCTTTGGGTTAATGAATTAAAATGGCCCAAACACAACAGCCTAAAAATTCTTTCTTTTTAATTAATTTTTTTATTTGTTTTCTTCTTTTCTTCCTTTTCTTATTCACAATTTTTTTAGATTTTATTAAGTACAACATTAAAAATAGACAAGACCTGATTTAAACTCTAAAATTAAAACTAATTAATTCTCAAAAAATTAAACAAATCCTAGTTTAAAAAGAAAACTTTAGGAAAAATCAAAAACTAAAAGTAAAACAATGTAAATGGGCTATTTTGTTATTTTCTCTTATTTTTGTAATGTTAATTAACTAATGAAAATGTTAAAATGAGGTTCTAAATGCAAGTACGCTATTTTTGTATTTTTCATGAGTTATATCAATTAAAAATGCACAAAAATGCATACAATCACAAAATCATACAATTAATTCCCTAAAATTTTAAATAATAAAAGAAAAATCCTAATTTTAATGAATTCTATAGGAGTAGTTTAAGCGAGGCAAAAATCACGTGCTCATAGCCTCAATTTGTTTGAATATAATTCAAATTGGCCTTGAGTACTGGTTAATTAGAACAGGCCATCCAAATGATTAAAATGGGCCGGATTTCAGGTCCCAATAATTTTGGACTTGTTTAATCAGTTGCATCTGTTAAGCTAAGGCCATCAGACGTTGGGTTCAAGATACGGCTCCATATGTGCATCCGGATTGGGCTCCTCTTGAGGCCCAAATTTCGGACAACTCCACGAATGGAGTTAACAACAAAATCCCGTCCCTGAGCCCAGGCCTCACTCATTTTGAACTGGGATGACTTCGCTTATTTTGGGATTAGGCAAGTTTCATAAACAATAAGGTTCAAGCTTGGGCCTTTCAAGTTAGGTAGAAAATTCAAACTAAGGGGATTTTCAGTAATGGAGGTCCCCTTGTTTAAATTTGGACCTGATCTTGAGGCCTGAACCTTTTAATACTTTCAATAATAATTAATTTCTAGTGCTAATCAATTAACTTGTTTTAGAGACATTCATTAATAGAAAGTAATAGTTCATTTTAGGATATTCTTAAAATAAATCAAGGTGCGCCGCGCCAAACAAAATTCATAAATTGTGTGGCCCTCTTTAATTACTTGCTATAAAAACATTTAGAAATTGGGTAAGCCATTTAGCGAATTTCCATGGCTTCCCGCAAAGATATCAACACGCTAGTTACTTTAGGTGCGACTTTTAATAAATTTACCTTCTTAAACTCGGCATTTCATGTGACCCAAATCAGAATCCTAAAACATTGAATAAAATGTGTTGCGGATCCAGGTGCATTTCATGTGACGTGATCCAAAAATACGTTTCAAACGACATTCACACCTTCTTTAAAATTCATAAAAAGCGGTAAATAATTTTTAAAATTGCACTATAGGATAAACATGTTTTGAAATCAGATATTAGGCGAATTATAATAGTCTAAGCGACCGTTCTAGAACCACGGGATCCGGGGGTGCCTAACACCTTCCCTCGGGTCAACAGAATTCCTTATTCAGAATTTTTGGTTCGCAGACTTCATTCGGAATGTTGAAGTTTCCTCGATTTGGGATTCAAGATAAATCGGTGACTTGGGATACCAAAAGCCAAAACCTATCCCAAGTGGCGACTCTGAATAAATAAATAATCCCATTTCGAATAATGTCACTTAAATTGAAAAAACTCCCTGACCCATTTATCCTTCGGGGTAGGTGTGTAAAAAAGGAGGTGTGACAGAACTTCCTGTCGGTCGTTGTGTTGCACGCTTCTACCGTTGACTTGATGTGCGTTCTGTGATTCCGCATCTGCTAGTATTGGTCTGGGTGCGTTATCGGGATCCTGTAGCGATGCTCCGGCGGCTGGGATAGCTACACCATTTTCCCTGTAATCTTCGAGGTGGTCGTTCTCAACTCTGTTCACCGAGCCAGACATTTTTACCTGAAATCAAAATATCTTGGACAAGAGAAAGTGTGAAAGATGGTATGCATGTGTGTAATGAAACTAACAAGAAAATAATCACTATTATTTTTAACCCCACGATGGGCGCCAAACTGTTTACCGTGAAAATGGTAACAAAAATTAAATTTATTAAATGGGACTCTAAAAATACGTGATCTATTCCCAAGCTAGTTTGTTAGAGCAGATGATGCAAGTATTGTGAATTTTAAAGATGGGGGGAGATAAATGAGGTAATGACCGAACCAAATGGTTTGCTACCCGGGCTTAATCTTGATCGATTGGGACTTCGAGGTCGACCTCGGGGTCGAGTTCGGGTTGTCGGGGACACTTGGGAGTAGTCTAACAACTAGAGATATAATCAAACGAAGCCAGTTATAACCAAAATTGAGTTTCCACGATGAAGAACACATAAAGAGTCAAAGAACATCAAGATGTCCTCAATATCAGTCAGAGCAAATGAGTTTTAGTAAGAAGAAAGAGAGATATTATTGCACTTGTAGAATTGTGGAAGCAACATCAGTACCTCGCAAGGTAGGGTGAGTCCCCTTTATATAGGAGAGGAAACTCGGGATACATGTATATTTAATTCATGAAGTATGAAGATGTGACGGCTTGACTCGATGCCCCAGCGTAGGCTAGGGCTAGGCCGATCCTGTCAGACTTAACCGCTTGCCTTGGGGGCTTCCTTTCTTTATCCAGATCTCAGCCTCGAATCAAGTCTCGATAGGCCCAGAAGGAAAGGACTAAACTGTGACTTTGTATCCTCGGGGTCTCGAGATATCTTACCGAAGTGGCTTAATGGCGAGGAATCAGGCCCTCTGATTTCACCGCGTATAGACATCTCTCACGAAGACCAAATAAGAAAGACAACCCTTCCCAACCATCAACTGGATCTTCAAAAATGAAATCACTCTACTGGGAACATAAAACGTCGAACCTTGCCACTCAATCTATGGCATCCCTGGCATAGCCAATGTCGCCGTCGTAGCACAACAGTCCATAATAACACGACACGGAGACAACCCGTCCATACCCAGTATCACATCAAAATCTAACATACTAAGCAACAAAGGATCTACTAGGGGCTCCAAACCCCCGTTAGTCACCACACAAGGCCGATACACGCGACCCACGACCACAACATAACTTTTCTATGAGAACTCCCGATCTCCAAATCCATCTAGCACATGAATCACCGTATTTGATCACAATTCCATCGTCCGAATATACAACACACTTCTAATACCCCATCACTCTATGACAGATACTCCTAAAATTCTTCTGTTCCACCAAGCAAACTCGAACATTAGTAGTCGATCAAATAAGAGAGTGTCGCAATACCTATGATGTATTATTAACTCAATCCCATTGCCCTTTTCTGAAATGCATACCCTTATCAAGACACACTGTATTGTAATATCATTTACCTAGTCATCTGAAACTGCCTGTGCTGCCTAAGAATTTATGACTTTCCTTTCAGTACTGAACTGTGACCTTATACAGGCAAATCTCAATCCTACACAACATACTGCATATACCATACTATCCTAGGATACACATAAGAACTTAGTATTCATTTCGAGCCACAAGCAACTACGTACTCAACTAGCCAACAACTTTCCATTTGATCCCATCAAGAAGAAATCAATATTCATCACATACTCCCCATGCCAGTAGAAAATATACAACACTAACCGTGGTAGAAACCATCAAAAGCTCTCTGAATCCATTTGCACAAAAACCAAACGTCAGGACTGAGTTCTTATAACCCAACCAAGTTACGCAGGCCATCAAACCTAAGGGCATTGCCACGAAACACCTGTAGAAACTCATTACCTCATAAGCACCCAAAGAACTAATCATATCCCATACCATACCAATGTGATCTACTACCAAGCTATCCTATTTATCCAAGTTCCGTCTAAATTACCTTCAATTGATACTTTTTCTCGCTATGACACCACAATCCTCGACCCAGACTCACTACACGAGACCCAAGCATAAAACCACACCGTCCTAAGGCTCATAAGCCACTGACTACTCTCTCAAATATCCTCAAAAATACCATATTCGAAATACTTACCCTAAATAGACTTCTTACGAATCTAAAGCCATACATTCACCTTCCCGATACCGATGTGTAGAATCTATATTGATTTAGAAATGCGACAAGTCTTGACATCCTCCAGTGTAAACCTCAATTTCTAGCCAAATACACACCTAAAATCCTAATTATTACATGTAAATTCATGAACCATTAGCACTATTCTCGATAGTCATCCACTCTGCTCAAACCTCAATTAGACAGACCGAACGACATGTGCTCCATTAGCACTCCAACACCCAAAGGGGTAATCCTATTCTTCTAAGCCATATAAATAACAACTAGATCATCAAATGTTTCTCATGTATCCATACATCATAACCCAACCGTAATGCGACCAAATGAATTCCTGCTCCATGCGCATTACATCCTTCACCAATAACAACTCAAGTCGCTCCATGATTCTTATACACCCATAAAGCATAACACGACCTCTATCCAAACGTTCTTTCACTCGAGTCATCCTCGATCTCAACCTCTGCAAGCCATAACTGATTTGCTGGTATACTTCAAACTAGAACCAACATAGCACATAACCGTTCAATTGATTGATCAATAGCAGGCTCCCCCACTTGGCTCAAAGTCATAGATCAAACACATAATAAATCATAATGCCCATACTCTATTACTACCATAATACCGTAGTGAGATTAAACTCAATCCTTCATAAGCCCGTGCAACACAGACCATCTAGTACTTCAAATCTTATGCACATCTCGCATTCACCCTCGTAACAGTAAAGCCCACTCTCATAAGCACTCCAAACACAAATATCAACACATATATTGCACTGACAAAAGAGGACCCCCGACCACCAATATAAGGATCACACAAACTTCAAAATACTCCGCATGAGATAATCCAATTGCTTAGCCTCAACTGGTATCTCTCTATACCCTTCCATAGTCTTAAACATTTCACAATCACTTAATCTTCTTGAGTCTGAACTCATATCATGACTTGAAATTTACTTCATTCCACAACTAGACAACATGAATAGACCCTTCAGCGCACCCATAACTTGGGGCCACATATCAAACCAAGATAGAAATCAAGCACCAAATTGTTATTCCTTCACTCAAGTAGACTCTTCTTATCATATCTAAATCATATAAACACATCATGCAGTCACATCATGCTCATCACATAGCCACCAAACCATCACTTCCACTAATAGGGACACTATCGGACATATGAGTCCAAAGGCACACGCTCACACAATCAACACCTCAGTGCTCAAGCTACAAGCAAAGCCCAGCCTCAAGTCCTCCAGACTGGCCAAACATCAACATACAGAAAATCGCATCTCGCCCCTCAATTCAGCGAATCACAAGCCATCGATGCACAGTTGATACTAAGCGCTCGTGCGCGCATACGAACACATGGAAGGAATTCAAAGAGTCACATTTCAAGTTGAATCACTAAAACACGATAAGAATTCAAGAATGTGGGATTTCCTAAAGCTTTTGCAACCTTACGTGGATAAGTACAGACGTCTCTGTACTGATTCGTAAGACTCTACTAAACCTGCTCATGACTCGTGAGACATATGTAACCTAGGCTCGAATACCAACTTAATAGTCATACGGGATGGACCAAATCACAATCCCCAATGGTGCACGACCCCATACTCATCCTCTAGCATGTGCGTCATTTCAATATAGCACAACGATATGAAATCCAGGGTTTCATACCCTCAGGACAATATTTACAATCATTACTTACCTCAATCCGGTCCAAACTCTAGCCCACAATGCCTTTACCTCTCGACTCGGCCTCTGGATGCTCCACATCTAACCAAAAACAGTACCATACCATCAAAATATGCTAAGGGAACAAAATCCACTCGAAAATAATCAATTTACATTAAAAATCCCAAAATTGGCCAAACCCAACCCCCAGGACCATGTCTCAAAATACATTAAAAGTAACATCAATAGAATCCTTACATTCTTACGAGTTCGTAAATATCAAAAATACCAAAACCGACCACAAACGACCCCTCAAATCCCTAATCAAAAGTCTCAATTTTCAAGCCCTAGTTCTTAAATTTTTAACCACCAATTTCCATAAATTTCAAGCCTAATCAGTTGAATAACACCATAGAAACGAGTTTTAGGTTCAACAATCTTACCTCAATGATGTTCCCTTGAATTCCCTCTTCAAAATCTCCCAAAAAGCTCCAAAATCGTCTTAAAAATGGTGAAGAAAGGATGAAAATCACGAAGCCCATAATTTATATGTTCTGCCCCAGCTAAACCGCTTATACGGTCAAAAATCTCGCGCATACGATCCAAGGTGCGCATCTTCGGAAGTCACTTATCCGCTCAAGGATCGCACCTGCGATCAAAACCCCGCACTTACGCTATCGTAGGTGCACTTGAACCTCCGCATCTATGGTTCTGCGGGCCTTGTCTACATCTGTGACCCCAACTGTGCTTCTACGGGCCTGCACTTGCGGTCCCCAAGCCGCAAGTCCGGTTATGACAGGAACTTCAGCAGTTTCAACTGCAATTTCCAACTCCAAACTTCCCATCAACCACTCGAAATCATCCTGAGGCCCCCGGGACCTCAACCAAAAGTACAAAAAAGTCATATACAACTATTCAAACTTATACCAATCTTCGAAACACTTAAAACCACATCGAATCATCAAAACACCCTCAGATACAAGCCTAAGGTTTCCAAAACTTCCAAACTCCGCTTTCGATCAAAAAGTCTATCAAACTTCGTCTGAATGGCCTAAAATTTTGCACACATGTCCCAAATGACATAATGGACCTACTCTAATTTTTGGAGTTCCATTCCGACTCTAATATCAAAATTTCCAATGCCGACTGAAAAATGCCGAATTTTCAATTATGCCAATTCAAGACTAAACCTTCCACAAGCCTCCAAAATATATTCCGATCGTGCTCCTAAGCCCCAAATCACTTAACTGAGCTAACCAAATCATAAAAATCCAAATACAAGATCATATACTAAAAAGTCAAAACTTGGTCAAACCTTTTAAATTTAAAGCTTCAAATTGAGAATTGTTCTTCCAATTCTATTCCAATCACCTGAAAAACAAAACCAATGATTTACATAAGTTATAATACATCATACTGAGCTAGACATGCTCGAGAATTGGTGAGTGAACTGCAATTGCTCAAAACGATCGGTCGGGTCGTTACATCCTCCCCCACTTAAACATGCGTTTATCCTCGAACGTGCCCAGAGTTGTTCCAAAAGTCAACGAATTGCTGTATAGCCTTACC
The DNA here is from genome assembly GCA_026770625.1 of Nicotiana glauca. Taxonomy (NCBI): domain Eukaryota; kingdom Viridiplantae; phylum Streptophyta; class Magnoliopsida; order Solanales; family Solanaceae; genus Nicotiana; species Nicotiana glauca. The sequence continues at coordinate 92,870 of MU783825.1, read as the reverse complement.
AAGCACATACCCAGGGGTGATCTCATGTCACCCTATCCTATATAGGTCTAATAATACAACATAACTGAAGTTTCACGATCCAACCAAACACATGAACCTTAGAACCAAATTTCCAATTCTATACTTATCTATAATATTAGAATCTCACACCTATACACTGAATAACATCGAACTAGCTATATTGAACCATGTCTGTATCCCTAGATGTAATCACATGATTTACCATAAAACTCGACCACTCGTAGCGATAACTTCTAAACATAGCAGTTGCTCAAAATAACTAAATACTGATGACAAACCTCTTATCAAATAAAGTCTTATTCCAACACTTTCGTATACTGCTAATGAAGGACAAAACATGCAAAACGTCATAACCATTCCTCAAACCAATCATTCATAAAGCTCCCTCTCCTTTGGCAAGAACCGTAGCAATTGCTATTGTTGAGGGATGTGTCGTTCGATTGTCACTAAGCGTATTCGTGTTCTGGGTTGATCTATGAGTTACCTTTTCGTGTTGCAAGGATTTATGATTTGTTAGTTATAGAAAGATATGGTGCAGTTATATTCGGGTCTTATAGTGGAATTCGAGCAGGAAGAGTACTGCGTATTGCTTGGTGGATGGCATATTGGTTATGTTCTTTCGAGTTTTTTAGGGTATTATGTCATTTACTTTTCCATGGTTATGGATTTGGATTGTATTGACGTGTCATGTCATGGTTGTGTTGGATGAGAAGAGGTTATTAGGCCTAGATTGAATACTATCAGAATTGACTACATCATGGTTGGAAGGATAATATCGGAAGTCGGCTTAGAAATCTACTATAGTTCCTATCAGAGGAGGGGAAATCCATGACTAGTACATCGGATGAATGGTTACGAGTTTCTACGTGTTTCATTCATCATTGGAAGTATACGAAGGTGTTGGAATGAGGCCTTGTTTTATAAGAGGGTTTATTACAGGTATTGGGTTGTTTGAGCAGTTGCTATGATTAGAAGTTATCGCTACGAGTTGTTGAGTCATGTGGTATATCATGTTATTACATCTTGGGTTACGAATATGGTTTGATAAAACTTGTTTAGACTTATACATCATATAGATGAAAGATTCGGATCTTATAGATAAGTTCAAAAGTGGAAATTTGGCTCTAAGTTTTATAAGCTAGGTCGAATTATGAAACTTCAGTTATGCTGTGCTATAGGGCCTATATGAGATAGGGTGATGTGGGATCACCCTGGGTATGTGCATGGTAAGGTTATACAGTGATTTGTTGGCTTTTGGAACAAACTTAGGCACGTTCGAGGACGAACATATGTTTAAGAGGGAGAGAATGTAACGACCCGACTAGTCATTTTAAGCATTTGCACTAGCCCCGTATGATGTATTATGACTGATGTAAATTGTCGATTTTGGTTTTTAGGTTAATTCGGAATTGATTTTGGAAGGTTTGACCAAGTTTTGAATTTTTAGTAATCAATTTTGGATTTGGATTTTTATGATTTAGTTAGCTCTGTTAGGTGATTTGGGACTTAGGAGCATGATCGGAATATATTTTGGTGATCCGTGGAAGATTTAGGCTTGAATTGGCGAAATTGAAAATTTAGCATTTTCCGGTCGGCATTGGAAATTTTGATATCGAGATTGCAATGGAATTCCGTAAATTAGAGTAGGTCCGTTGTATCGTTTGTGACGTGCGTGCAAAATTTGAGGTCAGTTGGACTTGATTTGATAGGTTTCGGCATCGAATATAGAAGTTGGAAGTTCTTTGTTTTATTAAGCTTGTATTGGGGTAAGTGTTCTCTACTTGGTTTTGGTTATATTTCATGAATCCATCTTCAGTTTTGGCATTTTATTGATGATTTCAAAGTAAA
>MU783825.1:68176-90266 GCA_026770625.1 Nicotiana glauca | reverse complement strand
GGTTGCCTAAAGTTTCACAAAAGTGAATTTTTAAGTTTTGAACATCGATTTGGAGTCGGAATTGGATGGAACTAGTATGATTGGACTCATAATAGAATGGGTTATCGGATTTTGTGAGTTTTGACGGATTCCAAGATGTGGGCCCGGGTTCGGATTTTTGGCCAATTTTTGGCTTTTGATTAAAGATTCAACCTTTTTCAATTTGGATTGGTTGCTTTAGCATTGTTTGATGTATTTGAGTTGTTTTTGATTATTTTTGAGCCATTCGGAGGTCGAAACGCACGAGATGGCATATTTGGAGCATCGCTTGGCTTGCTCGGTATTGGAATTGGCTTCTTTAGGTAAGTAATGATTCTAAATGTTGTCCTGAGGGTATGAAACCCCGGATTACACATCGTTGTGGTACTTGGAGATGACGTACACGCTAGATGACGAGCGTGGGGTCGTGCATCATTGGGGATTGTGACTTGGTCCGTCCCGTACGACTGTTAAGTCGCGTATTTAATTAAAACCTGTTTGATATCATTGTGTTTTGGAAATTATTACCATTTTTTGGGCTGAATGCCATATTGGGCCTCGTGCCAACTTAGGGGATTTTTACTACTATTCCTTACTTTTGACTTCATATTTGTACTCAGTCATGTTGTATCCTACTATTTTCATAACTCAGCTGTATTTACTCTATTTTGATATTCTTAAACGATATTTTGGGCTGAGCATCATGTTTCAATATTGCTCGAGTGGCGTGAGAGGTTTTTGAATGAGTTAGGTCGAGGGCCTGTGTTGAGAGGATTATTATGGGATTGGGCTGCATGCCGCAGCAGGTTGTTACTGATTCATGATATTGTGAGGCCGAGGGCCTGATTGATTTATGCCACGAGGTGGCTTGTAATTGTTATGAGGCCGAGGGCATGTTTGATTATGCCACGAGATGGCTTGTTATAGGGCTTGGGCTGTAGGATCCCCTCTGGTGTCTGTACACCCCCAGTGAGCACGGGTACCCAGTGTGAGTGATGTGATGTAGCCCGAGGGGCTATTGTTGATTTGTATTGTTGCCCGAGGGGTGGTGGTTTATTCATATTGTGGCTCGAGGGGCTATTCTTGATCCATCTTTTTCCCGAGGGGCAGTTCCTTATTCATGTTATGCTTGAGGTACTGATTACGTGTGATTGTGAGGTAGCCCAAGGGGCTGGTTCTGTTGATTTTTACCCGAAGGGCGGTTGTGGTACATGTTTTTCCTAAGGGGCTATTTATGTTTCTAACCTTTTTCTCACTTTTTTCATCACTCATTTAAAACTATTGAAAGATGTTTTAAAAAGGTTTTATTGAAACGAGTCATTTTCACGAGTTTTGTTAATTTACTGTATTGATTTTGCACATACACTATTTTGTTGTGGTGCTATGACATGATATTACCTATTTCTTACTGCTCAGCTGCTTTTACTTTTATTACTTACTGAGTTGGCATACTCACATTACTCCATGCACTTTGTGTGCAGATCCAAGAATATCGAGGCACGATAGTGAGTGCTGATCAGTCCTTCAGCAGGTCTCCGGAGTTGACTAGGTAGCTGCTTGGCATTCGTAGCCCAGTGTTTCTCCTTCCTATCTTATTCAGTTTGTCATAGTATTTTATTTTCGGACTATGTTGTCTTTCTTACTCCTAGACGAGTTGTAGTTGCTCATGACTGGTGACGCCCCGATGTCGAGCTTGTGTTATATTTTTGCACTGCTTATTCTAACTTATATTATGGGATTTTAGCACTTAATGGCTTAAAATGACTTATTATGAATTTCTGGTTGGTTTTGGGGTTTGTGTTGGTTGGCCTAGTTTCACGACAGGTGCCTTGAAGAAATGTTTTTGTATTAATAAATCATGGTTACAAAAGCCCACGAGGGTCCTTACAACAAAAATAGAAGGGAAAAAAATAAAGTCTAAACTATTCTCGATGGTATATCTTCGGGAGCAATTTTAGCGAGAACCATTCCCTCGAGGACCCTATCTCGACCTTCCAAATGATGTCTTCGAGAATCTCCTCTGAAGCGGAAAAAGACGAAGAAGCAGAAATGATGAACAAAAGAAAAAGATGAAGAAGGGGTCGTGGCTCGCCAAAGAGCAAAAGCTCTTAGCAGGCCTACCAGCACCGCTACTTTGAATCCACTTCTTGGAACATTGTGTCGTATAGGTTAGTAGTTGGTAGCACCGCATCACTCCACGGAAAGCAAAAAGGGTGAAGTGCAACACCAAAGGTTCATAATGTTATGATCACTAGGGCGCCTAAAAAAACAACCCTGAAGGCTCGAAGTCTAGCTCATAGTTCGCCCCCAAAGGTTCATAATGATCGACCTCAAGGTAGTGCAAACCAACGGCTACAACGCACTAGCGGGAAGTTCCCAAGGAACATAATTAAAAGCTGGCCTAGCCTACTGAGCTAGTTCAGGCTCGTGTAGTGGCATTAAATGGCTATGCCAACCTCATGTATTTTCAATAAATGCATTTTTTACGATGTTAAAATTCCCCTCATCTATAAAGGGGACGCAAGTCATTTTGTAAAGATCATTTGATACATAACATATAACATACAACACACTACATTCAATACAAAAACATTCTGCTCTCTAACTTAAACATATTCTCTTGGTCTCAATATTTACATTTATTGCTTATATTCAGTGTGTTCTATTAATTTTTCATTATTTATTGCTCATTATTCATCATCAAGAGCCGCCATCGCAGCTCTCATAAATGTTAATCCTCCCTCGATTGCCCTTAGCCGAGCATCCGACTCGACCTCGAGGCCCTAATTTCCAAACATTAGGTTTGGTTGTTGCACTATCTACAAGCTATCATCATAATTTCTAATCCTTCACTTAGAATTTACCGCCTAACAACTAGCATAAAAATAGATCACATATTTTTAGAACCACAAAATCAAATCTAATTGTTATTACCATTTTCAAGGTAAACAGTTTGGCACACCGACCGGTCATGTTGAGCAATTGCACTTTGCTCGCTAGTTCTCGGGCATGGCTAGCCCTGTATGATATATTATGACTTATGTAAATTGTTGGTTTTGTTTTTCAGGATGATTGGAATAGATTTGGACGAACAATTCTCAGTTCGAAGCTTTAAATTTGAAAGGTTTGACCAAGTTTGACATTTTAGTATATGATCTCGGATTTGCATTTTTATAATTTGGTTAGCTCCGTTAAGTGACTTGGGGCTTAGGAGCGCGATCGGAATGTATTTTGGAGGTCTGTGGAAGGTTTAGGCTTGAATTGGTGAAATAGAAAATTTGGCATTTTTCGATCGGCATTGGAATTTTGATATCGGGGTCAGAATGGAACTCCAGAAATTGGATTAGGTCATTTACGTCATTTGGGACAAATGTGTAAAATTTCAGGTCATTCGGACGAGGTTTGATAGACTTTTTGATCGAAAGCGGAATTTGGAAGTTTTGGAAACCTTAGGCTTGAATCCGAGGGTGTTTTGATGATTCGATGTGGTTTTAAGTATTTTGAAGATTGATATAAGTTTGAATAGTAGTATATGACTTTTTCGTACTTGTGGTTGAGGTTCCGGGGGCCACGGGATAATTTCGGGTGGTTGACGGGAAGTTTGGAGTTGGAAATTGCAGCTGAAGCTGCTGAAGTTCCTGTCATAACCACATTTGTGGCTTGGGGACCACAGGTGCGGGCCTGCAGAAGTGCAATATGGGTTGTAGATATGGCCAAGGTTTAGGGAGATTGGAACCGCAGATGCGGAGGTTTGAGCGCACATGCGATAGTGCAGGTGCGGGGTTTTGATCGCAAGTACGATCCATGAGCAGATAAGTGACTTCCGTAGATGTGCACCTAGGATCGCAGGTCCGGGACTGCATGTATGGGTCTGTAGGTGTGATATTTTGACCACAGAAGCGGTTTAGCTGGGGCAGGACATATAAATTATGGGCTTCGCAATTTTCTGCCTTTCTTCAACATTTTTAAGACGGTTTTGGAGTTTTTTGGGAGAATTTGAAGAGGGAATTCAAGGGAACTTCGTTGAGGTAAGATTGTTGAACCTAAAACTCATTTCTATTGTGTTATTCCACTTATTAGTCTTAAATTTATGGAAATTGGTGGTTAAAATTTGAAGAACTAGGGCTTGAAATTGGAGACTTTTGATTAGGGATTTGAGGGGTCGTTTGTGGTGGATTTTTATATATTTGATATGTACGAACTCGTGATAATGCAAGGATTCTATTGATGTGACTTTTAATGGATTTTGAGACGTGGGCCTGGGGGTCGGGTTTGGCCAATTTCGGGATTTTTGATGTAAATTGGTTATTTTCGAGTGGGCTTTGTTCCCTTAGCATATTATGATGGTATGGTACTGTTTTTGGTTAGATTTGGAGCATTCGGAGGCTGAGTCGAGAGGCAAAGGCATCGCGGGCTAGAGTTTGGACCGGATTGAGGTAAGTAATGATTGTAAATATTGTCCTGAGGGTATGAAACACCGGATTTCACATTGGTGTGGTATATTGAGGTGACGCACATGCTAGAGGACGAGCATGGGGTCGTGCACTGTTGGGGATTGTGATTTGGTCCATCTCGTACGACTATTAAGTTGCGTATTTAATTTGAAACTATTTGATATTACTATATTTTGGAAAGTATTACTATGTTTGGGGCTGAATGCGGTGTTGGGCCTCGTACCAACTGTTTTGCACCCTCAGGGGCTTTTCACTATTATTCCTCACTATTTTGACTTCATATTTGTACTCAGTCATGTTGTATTCTTCTATTTTCATAACTCAGCCATATTTACTCTATTTTAATATTTTTAATAATATTTTAAGGTAAACATCATGTTTTATTATTGCCCGAGGGGCTTGAGAGATTTCTGACTGAGTGAGATCGAGGGCATGTGTTGTGAGGATTTATGGGATCAGGGCTGCGTGCCTCAGCATGTTAAATTGATTGTGATATATGAGAGGTCGGCCTGATTGATTATGCCACGAGGTGGCTTGATTGTTATGAGGCCGAAGGCCTGTTTAATTATACCACGAGATGGCTTGTTATAGCGCTTGGGATGTAGGAGCCCCTCCAGGAGTTTGTACACCCCCAGTGAGCGTGGGTCCCAGTGTGAGTGATGTGATGTAGCTCAAAGGGATGTTGTTGATTCATGTTGTTGTGGGGCAGATTACAAGTGATTGTGAGCTAGCCCGAGGGCCTGGTTCTGTTGATATTTTGCCCGAGGAGCGGTTGACGGTAAATGTTTTTGCCCGAGGGGCTGTTTATGTTTCTATCCTTTTCTTTTCTCACTGTTTTTCATCACACGGTTGAAACTATTGAAAGATATTTTAAAAGGAAAGGGTTTTACTGAAATTGAGTTATTTTACGAGAAAAATGGTTTCTGTACTATTTTTGAGCAATGTATTGTGTTTGTTGTAGTGTTGTGACGTGGAATTATGTGCTTTCTTACTACTCAGCTTTCATTTACTTATATTACTTGCTAAGTTGGCGTACTCACATTATTCCCTGCACCTTGTGTGCAGATTCAGGTATTTCTGAACCCGATGGCGGGTGTTGATTGCTCAGTGGCAGAGTCATCGGAGTTAGAAAGGTAGTTGCCCAACATTCGCAGCCCTGCTCTTCTCCCCCTTATCTTCATTAGCCTGTTATAGTAGATTTTCATACTCTTCGTTGTATTCATACCTTAGTAGATGCTCGTGACTTGTGACACCCTGATGTCGGGCTTGTGTATTCATTCTGCACTAGCTATTTAGACCTTTATTATGAGATTTCTTGTTAATTAATGGCTTAAAAATGACTTTTAGAGAATAATGGTCTGATTTGGGGATTGTGTCGGCTGGCCTAATTTCGCGATAGGCGCCATCATGACCGGGTCGTTTTAGGGTCGTGACACTCATTCAGTTCAATTCCCATTTCACCACAGAATTCCAATGTTGAAAAATGCTTGGAATGTGACATCAAACCTCCAAATTTTAATTCTTGCCGGATTTGACATCCTTTTTTTCCCCCGAAGTAGAGTCAATCTCAACCATATTTTCATTTACACCGGTTGACTCTAATTCAATATTTTTCTTGGCATGACTAACACTCATGGAGTCGGTTGGCAGATGTTCAATTCTTGATCCTCAAAGTAAATCTCACTTTCTTCCTCGTAGTCGGACTCTTCTTGACTTCTTTCTACACTCTCAAGTTGGTGGGCATAGTGAGCCTCAACCAATATTTTCATTTGATCTTCCAAAGTGAGAATATGTTCATCATTTGAGTCAAGCCTTGTTTCAAGTCCTTTGAGTGCAAAGTTGTCTCCTTTTTTTCAAAAATGGTCTCCAACATGAGCATCATCTTCTCATTTTGAGCATTTGAAAAATCTTCTTGGTTTTGATCAAGTGCCAAGGAAGGATTTTCGGCTTCCACATCTAAGGAAGATTCTTGGCTATCATTAACTTCCAAGGCTTTTTGGACCTCTAAAGCTTCAAGCATTTCTCCCATTCGTGAGTGCAACCTTTCAAGCACCAAGTCATTTTGGAGACTATTTTCCGAAACTTCCTCCAAGGCACATTGCTCTTTGTTTCCTCATTCAGTTAGGCATTCTAGCATGAGCTTGAACTCTCCATTTTGACCATGCTTAATTTCTTCCACCTCCATATACCTATAAATTTTATCACAAAAAGTAGAATCATCATAGCGGGGGCTTGGGGAAGGGAAGGACAAATAAGCACAATACTCTCAATGACCGTTTTGACAACTACACTTATCACAAATACTCCATTCATGGGTTTGAGATTGTGCGCACAATCCACCCCCGGAAGAATTTAAATAATTTTTCCACAAATGTGGTCCTCCACAATAAGGATAAGGGTCATCAAAGTATGAACCACTACCATCCGACCAATTTTCATTATATGATGCCATTTCAAAACTAAGAAAATAAAAAAAGTAGACCAAGGTAAGAAAAATAATTACACAAATATTCACAAGTTTCGACCAAAGCACTTATGCTTATTTCTCAAAAAACCTACATTACGTCAAATTGTTCCCCGGCAACAGCGCCAATTTTGATGACGTCCAAAACCACTATGTTGATACCTAATTTTTTTCCTCATATATTTTTAATATGCATATATATTTTCAAAATAATGCACATGCATTATTATTAGATTTACAAACATGCACAAGTATTGTTATAATTTTTCTATTATTTAAAAGGCTTAAAATTAATTTATTTCTGCATTGTTTTTATCATACAAATATCCAATAACTATCCCTCATATTATTTAATCATCTAAATTCATCATTCATGTCCACATAGTGCTTAAATATTTTAATTGTATTTTATATAATTACATTTGCATATTTTAGGCTAGAATTGCACATTTTGCAATAATAGCCTATATATATGCATAATTATATTATTTATATAAAAATATTTTTATAATTTTATAATATTAAGTAATTATTTTAAATTATTTATATTATTTATTAATTATTTTCATAAATTATTTTTACTGATTTAATTGGGTATTTAAAATCTAGCCCTTTTCTAATTAATTTTGGACCTAGCCTATCCATTACCCCATCCCAACACAACCTAACCCATCAACCAGCCCAATATCCCATACCCATCCTAACCCAGTATCCATACCCGTCCAATTAACCCATCCGGCCATAGAGATCTAACCCTGGTCGTTGATCTCAAAAGATCAACGGCCCTAATCACCCACCCTCTTAATTAACCAACACCCCTAACCCTAAGTCATTTTACACCACCCTCCGCCCTCAAACACTCTCGTCTCTCCCTTTTCCCTTCACAAACCCTAATCCACCGTCACTATTTCCCTATGATTCCTATCCAGAAATGGAATCATTCTTTGATTCCTTACCATATCTGGTCTTACCCCTTTACCAGCCACTCGTTTTTTATATTACTTGAATGGTTTGCCTCAAATAGCAAGTTGATGTCGAGAGATTCGAACCAGATCTGGTTCAAAATCTCTTATATTTTGGTTATTTCCGTCTGTGTTCAGCCTATTCTCTGTGAGTACGAATATATTTTTGTATCTTTCAGTTAGGGTTTCAAATTTTAATTCGGACCAGATTTGGTCTGATTTCTAATTATTTTATATTATTCTCCAACTATATTTGCTCTATTACTCAGAAATCTATCTATTTTAGTTGAATCTTTTTACTTACCCTAAAACTAGGGTTCAGACCTTTCGAGGTCTAAAGTGATTTTCTATTCTCTAAATATTCTTCCTTTAATATTTCTGTATATCTATTTTTTGCATCTTTATTATAGTTTTCCTTTAGTTATTTATGCTAATTTTTACTTACCCTAAACTTTAGGGTTTTTGATTCTTCAAAATCGAACAAATATGGTTCAAACCCTAATTAATTACGTTTATATGTCTTTTTATTTCTGCCTATTTTTCTAGGGTTTCGATTATTTAATTACTTCTCTTAATGTTTTTGTCTATTTGTCCTTAACTCTGGCATTAATTGCTAGCTAATTTTACCTACCCCAAAATTAGGGTTATTAAAATCTTTACTGAGATTTTAGTCTTTCCTTTCTTGTATGGTACTGATATTTCCTTATTTTGTTCGATCTACCTGTTCTCATTATTTCCTTACCTTATTGATCTGGTACTTGAACACTGATTGATTCTCTATAATACTTTCCCTAATTTAAGTGGTACTGGCCTGATTATATGCTGCTAATTGATTGAACTCCGACTTTGATTGATTTTAGAGTTATTCTCATTCCTTATTTGTGTAAGACTGATTCATTACCTTGTTTATCTACCTAGTTGAGTACTATTTAAACCCCTCCCATATTCCCCTTTAAAACAAGACTCGAAACTCTCCTATTCTCACTACTAAAAACTTAAGCTCTCTTGTTCTCTCTTGTTCTGATTTCTGCACTAAGTGTCACTGGTTTTGGCCGGCTGAAAGCCAAGACCAAATATTTCTAGAACTTAACTGTTGTGGCATACTTACTTGCTTTCTTACTTAACTGGTATGCCCCAACCTTTGCAATTTCATTCACTATGCTATCAATTCTTAACATGATTATGTCATTCACATGATTATGTGCTTCCATTTAGTAACATTGTTAACTTAGGACTAATTTGTTTCGAATAATATGAATTCTCCTATGAGTTAGCCTAAGGTTTAACTTGTTTCATGTATTACTTGTTAATCCTCTACCTGTTCTAAACTTTGATTTGTTGCTTAACTCACATGCCCTGCTCTGTATGAACAGTTTAATCGTTTCTACCTAATTGTTTCTGTGATTAAGCCATGATTGTCTTAAGTACTAGCATGAGTACTTAGCTTAACTAGAATTCACCTTATTTTAACTATGTGTTTAAGCATGAATTCTGTATGTTTCCTTGGTGCAATTTTGCATGCAACTTTATGTTCTAAATCTTGTTCCTTTTGAAATCCAACTATTTTTAAAAGCTACCCTTTCTCTCTTTTATATAATTTTCGTCCCTTAGGTTCTCAACCACCCCAGTGTGAGCACTGGCTAGGGTCCACATGAGACTCCTTTGAACTCTGACGTACTGGGGGCTAGTTTTCTAATCTCTCATGAACTATTTTCTAAATGTGTAGTTCTGGTGTGAGCATTGCCCGATGTCTCTGAGGCCCTTGGGAACTTTGACACACTAGAAGCCTGGTTCTAATGTGTTGGGGATGAATCATTGCTATGCTTCAAAGCTGCTATGTGGGAAGGCCTGGTCCACAGGTTTATTTAGGCCTATGAAGGCTCCCTATAGTGTAGCTGATACTCTTATGTAATTTATTCGGCTATTCTGGTCTGTAATAACTCTGTAATAATAGATTTGGGGATATTTAGTAAAGTTGGGGGTTCTTCTTATATATTTTGTTAAAACTGGGTAGAAATCCTGCCTATAGGATTTAATTATGCTGATTGAATTATGTGAGTATTATATTTTGTATAGAAATCCTGCCTATAGGACTTTCATGATCATTTTAATTCTATATTTTACATTTGCATACTAGAGATGCTACTTATAGGACTTTCGTTCAATTCTGTACATTAGAAATCCTGTTAATAGGATCTATACATATTTCAACAAATGTGCATTAACAAGCATGCCTATAGGATCTTGTTGTTTGAATTAGCTATCCTCCCTGGTAATTTGTTTAATTTCTGCCTGTACACAGCTAATAGATATCATGCATATAGGATTTAAATCCATTCAAACCTAGAAATCATGCCTATAGGGTTTAAATCAATCTATCAATAGATATCATGCCTATAGGATAAAGTCAATTTCAAATTTAGAAATCATGCCTGTAGGGAATAAAAATCTATCTTTACGAGTTAAAACCAGTGCTACATCCAGAAACCATGTCTATAGGTCTGTAATTAATAACCTCGTAAAAATCATGCCTATAGGATACTATTGATCGCTTCTGAATTCTATCGCTATTGTCAATCACTTAGGCAACATATCTATAGGACTCAACAATAATTCTGGATCTAAATTGTGACATATTACTGCCTGAAGTGCCAGATTCATGCTGGATAAAATCAATGGGCAAACACCTAGATCTTAATGCTAGCTTTAATAAAACTGCCTTTATACTTTGTTTTTTCTCACGTAGATATCCTACCTATAGGATTCCAAAGTTAACAAAGTTTGCTGATTCAATTGCGTGCTTTTGTTGCCAATGTGTGGAGGTCAATCTGAGCCCATACTTGTTCTTTATCTGAAAGTCCTATTTGCTTTTTTTGTTGCCTAGATTTCACATTTTTATGTAACATAGGTTGGTCTAGAACTATCCCAAATAGAGTTCCTAATATCTCCAGGGCCATAGGTAAGGGATGGGTAGTGCACGCATAAGGAACGAGCTAGAAACTCCTAGAATGCTTAAGTAACAACTTAAAGATAGTAATTGGGTAGTAAGGAGATGATAGTCCGTGCGCCAAAGCTATGAGTAACACCCCAACTTGAGGGAGTTATAAAGTATTGCATGGAATGATTCTATAGCCTAAAAAACTTAGGACCACCCCCCCATACTCCTGTTCAAAATAAATTGAATATTGTATTTGTCCAAATTGTTTTCTTTCCCTTTTAGATAATTCGCTTAATTCAAGTTCGGCCAAGACCCACCATTATGGACCTCGAGGGGTGCCTAACACTTTCCCCTCGAGGTAATTTCGAGCCCTTACCCGATCTCTAGTGATGTAAACTGGTACAACATGAGTTATCTGCTTTAGGTGCCCTAATGCACCTTAATCCGTTAGGTGGCGACTCTTCCAATTCCAATTCCCTACCCTCTCAGAAAGGAGGTGTCCCAGAAATATCGAAACCCGATTTTGCGAGAAAAAGGGGGCGCGGCACACTACTAAAAAGCAAATGGACATAGTCGCATGCAATATAATTTACCCAACTATGAGTCGGGGCCGAATCCCACAGAGAACAACATGTAGGCGAATAGGAATATAAGAGAATTATCACTTGTTATGAAATGCCAAACACTAAGAATTGTTTTGGGAAAATATTTATAGCTTGTTGCGAGAATGTAACTAACCTATAAAGCAAGTAAAATGATTAATGGGTACAAGTATAGATGCATTGGGAATTACACTCAAGTAACGATCCAATGTATTTCATGATTTTACAAATATGAGTGAGTTTATGTTAATTAGCCACGGGTAATAGTTCTATATTAGCTTCTTCCAAAGACTAACAAGAATTCCCAATTAAATTGTCCCTAAGACAATTAGGATATTAAGCACACCCGATTATGGCTACAAATAGTTCAATCCTGTCCCTAGGTAGAATCTATAAAATGAGGATTAAAGCCTCAAGTTCTTGTTAATTAGTCTTTCTCAAAATTAATTTGAAGTCAATAGGCAAGTCTTAGGGTTAGCTAATCCTTTTGGAAACATTAAAGAACAAGAATAATTAAAGAAATAATAACTCACTTCATAAAAGGTAAAATCATTCAATACATAAGCACAACAAGATATTTAATCCAAACTTTAATTATGAAAATTTCCATAAAAAGGATTCAACTGTTGGAATAAATACAACACTTAGATATTCAATACAAAGCAAGGAAATGAAGAAATGACTACAAAAGACTAAGTAATTCTTAACCAAAATCTTCAAATCTTCAAAACCCATTAGCTTCCAAACTTGTTCTCTCTAGCCTTAGGGACTGAAAATAAGCCAAAGATGTGTTTGCAATAGGCTAGGTTGTGTATTTGTGGGTTTGGAGTTGAGAAAATCTAAAATGTCATTGCAGTCTAGGTCTGATGCCCGTTGACCACTTGCGGAACAATCCTCGCAGGTGCGGCTCCATAGATGCAGATCGCTTATTGTAGAAGCGAAAACTTGAAAGGACTTCTGGCTCCACAGATGCGGGCTCTCAAGCGTAGATGCATAACCGCATAAGTGGTTCTTTACTCCATATGCGTTTCCAGGAAAAGTGGCTCAGCTCCGCAGATGCGGATCATTTCTCATAGATGTGAGGTCACTTCTGCGACCAATCTTCAACAGATGTAGATTCCCTGAAGAGTTTTGCATTGTTTCAACCTTTTTTACTCAATTCCACTTTAATTGAATTCAAATCACTTCATGGCATCATTTACTTGAAAATCTAACAACACACCATAAACGACCTCATATTATAGTTAAAGGACATAATAACTTAAAGAAAAGATACTAGAATGAATGGTAAAATACCACAGTGAAACACTCCATGTGGGACTCCAATATCCTCATGTTGTGCAGTCTGTCCCTACACCGATTAGTAAAGTCCTGGGAATCCTCGTGTCGCTCACCTCCAAAGACAGGAGGATGTAGCCTATTCCATCTGTCCAATAGATTTTGCAGCTCGCTAGCTGTAATTGGTCTAGGCTCAGGTACGACTGCTGCTACTGGATGGGCCCCGCCCACGAGTAGTATGCCTAAGGTCTGATATACAGCAGTTGCATGCCCAGGAGCCTGATTAGTAGGGGTGTCTTCTCCCCTCCCACCTGAGATGTGGTTGGGTGAAATAAACCAGCTTGGGTAATAGTATCCATGAACCGTAGCATATGGCCCATGACCTCCTGAAATCCCGATGCTGACATGATCGGGGTTGGCTCTACTGCGGACATCTCACCCTACTCCTCAATAATGGGATCCTCCACTGGATCCGCTAGTGGTAAAACTGGGACAACTCTAGGATGTCCTCATCCTCTACCTTGGGCTGGTGCCCTCCCCCGTCCTCTACCTTGGCCTCTAGCAACACCGGGAGCAGCTCCTCCCTGATCTGGAACATCCATCGTGCGCGTTCTCACCATCTGTGAGAGAATAAGAGAAAGAACTTAGTATACCATCAACTTCACGATAGGAAATTAATAAAGAATAGTTTCCTAACACCCTATAGCTCCTCGAAGATAAGTACGGACATCTCCGTATCGATCCACAAACTTTATTAGGACTGATCATAACTTGTGAGACCTACATGAACCTAGTGCTCTGATACCATGTTGTCACGACCCAATTCTATTGTCATGATAGCCCCCAGCACTATTGCTAGGCAAGCCAAAAGTGAACAATCTAGTGATTTCCCATTTTAATAAGTTTTTCAAGTAAATACATTTCCTTAATTAAAAAGATTCAATAAATAACAGGTTTAAAGTAATTAAAATGAAAGCAGCTACTAGTAAAATATACAAAAAAAATTAAGTCTACTATTAGAAATGAAGTAGACACAACAATAAGAAAAGAAAGACTCCGGCTGCTGCAGAACTGCTCGGAAAGGGCAGCTAGCCATGTAGTCTTATAATAGGGATCAAGTATGCGCGCCAGACTGATATCCAGACGCACCTGCCTTAGATCCTGCAATTTAAGTGAAGAATTGTAGCGTGTGGACATAAATAACATGTACCCAATAAGTATCCAGTCTAACCTCGAAGAAGAGTAACGAGGGGTCGACTTTGACACTTACTATGGGCTACCAATAAGATATCAAAATAATAACTAAGCATGGGTTGCATAAATATAACAGAGAACTCAAAATTAGTAATAATGAGCACTTTTTCCACTAAGAATATATCTCAAGTTTACTTTCCATCAATTAACAATTTATGTCTCAAGTAAATGAACAAATATCAATTTCAAATGGTATATAAATTAATCAATACATGTTCAAAAGTCCATATTCCAACTATTGTAGTGATTACCCAACCCTAAATGCAAGATTTCTAAAATTCAGCCTCAGGCCTACGTGCCCGGATTCCAGAAATTTTTTAAGAAAGTTCTTACCCATAACCTCATGAACTCAAATATATGATTTTCAATAAATTCCATAAATAATTTCGTGGTTAAATCCCCTTTTTATAAAAAAAAATATATAAAAAAAAAACTAGGTTCTCCATCTAACCATAAATTCCACAAATCTACCTGTTAGAATCTACCCATAATCTATGTATTAAACTCACATTAGGTAGGAATTACCTGCCCTCAATAGCTAGGTTGAAATACCACTTTTTGAAGCTCTAAAATCACCCAAGTGTGAAATAAATGAACCCAAAAATGGCCAAGTCCAAATTTTTAAAACTCTCTAACCAGTTGCCTCCTTCTTCACGAACGTGGAACGAGCATCGCGTTCGGGAAGGCAACCACCCAAGCCCATGGAGATTTGTCCTATGCGAATGCGACAAGGGCCTCGCGAATGCAATGGCTTACCGTCCCTGTCCTACGTGAATGCAAGGGCACCTTCGCTAACGCCAAGGGCACTGACCTCGACCCCTCCCCAGGTCCCTTCCTTCTATGCGAACACGATGGATGTTCGCGAACGTGAAGGCCTAGCCTTACAAGGATACTTGAATGTGCAAACCTGACCGTGAATGCGAAAGGAAATTTTCCCACTACCCCAAATCCTTCTTCATGAACGCTATGACCCACCCGCGTTCACAAAAAAGGAAACCAGAACTGGAAAATCTGGATTCTCATTGTTAGCTTAGGGCGGTCCAAAACACACCCGAGCCCCTCGGAACCCCGTCCAACTACACCAATAAGTCTGTAATCATAATACCGATCTTCTCGAACTCTTGAAATGCGTAAAACAACAAAAAATCCAAGAATCACATGCCAAAACCAAATTGGATCAAATTATGAACTTTAAATTTCTAAATCGCTCCGAACGCGTCGAATCATACTTAAACTACTCGGAATGACACCAAATTTTGCGTGCGAGTTACGGAACTATTCATGGTCTCGAAATTCCATTCGGAACTCGATATCACCAAAACCTACTCCTAACCAAATTTAAAGAACTTAAAAATCTTCGAAGAACCAATTTTCACTATTAGGCACCAAAATGCTCCGGTCATCTAAAACCTAATTCGAACATACGCCCAAGTCCGAAATCATCATACGAACCTATTAGAATAATAAAATCCTAATTCCGAGGTCGTTTTCTCAAAATATTGACCGAAGTCAAACTTAGCCTTTTTATCTAACCTTAAGGAACCAAGTGTTCCGATTTCAACTCGAACCCTTCCAAATACCAAACTAACCATCCCTGCAAGTCATAATATGGTAAAAGAATGTACGGGAAGTCTTATTTAGGGGTATATAATTCTAGAAAGAAAAACAACCGATTGGGTTGTTACATGTAGTGTGAGTACATAAATAACATGTACCTAGTAAGTACCCAATTTTAACCTCGAAGAAGTAGTGACGAGGGGTTGACTTTGACACTAACTATGGGCTATCAATAATGTAGTTGTTATAGTCAAAGCTGTCTTGAGCTTCTGAAAGCTTGTCTCACAATCATTATACCAATGGAACGAAGCAGCCTTCTGGGTCAATATGGTCAAAGATGCTGCAATAGATGAGAAGCCCTCCATGAACCGGCGATACTAACCTGCTAAACCAAAGAAACTCCTGATCTCAGTCCCCAAAGTGGGACGAGGCCTACTCTAAATTACTTCAATATTCTAGGATCCAGCTTAATACCCTCTCCTAATACAACATGTCCCAAGAATGCCACAGAATCTAGCCAAAACTCACACTTGGAGAACTTAGCATATAGCGTTTGTTCCCACAATGTCTGAAGCACCACTCTCAGATATTATTCGCACTCCTCCATGCTACGTGAGTAGATCAAAATGTCATCAATGAAAACAATGATAAATGATCAATTTATGGCCTGAACACCCTATTCATCAAATCTATAAATGCCGCTGTGGCATTGGTCAAGCCGAAGGACATCACTAAAAACTCATAATGGCCATATCTAGTCTGGAAAGTAGTCTTCAGAACATTGGAGTCCTGAATCTTTAACGGATTGTACCCCAATCTCAAGTCAATCTTAGAGAATACCATGGCACCCTGCAACAAGTCAGACAAATCATCAATATGCGGCAATGGGTACTTGTTCTTAATGGTAACATTTTTCAACTGGCGATAATCAATGTATATCCGTATAGTCCCATATTTCTTCTTCACAAATAACACTGGTGCAACCCAAGGTGATACACTTGGTCTGAAAAACCCCTTTGCTAGCAACTCCTCATGTTGTTCCTTTAACTTCTTTAGCTCTTTCGGAGCCATACGGTACGATGGGATAGATATATGCTGGGTATCTGAGCTAAAACAATACAAGAATCGATATCATGATCTGATGGCATGCTTGGAAGATCAGAAGGAAACACATCGGAGAACTCCCGAAAACGAGCACTGAATCAATTGCCGGAGTCTCTATAGTAGTATCCCAAACATAAGCTAGATGAGCCAAACAACCCTTCTCAACCATGTGTCGAGCCTTCAGAAAGGAGATAACCCGACTAGATGCACTGACAGACGTACCATTCCACTCTAATCTAGGCAACTTTAGCATCGCCAAGGTAACAGTATTTGCGTGGCAATCAAGGATGGCATGATATGGAGATAACCAGTCCATGCCCAGGACAACCTCAAAGTTGGTCATATCAAGCAACACAAGATTCACTCTAGTCTCATAACCAAAGAATATGACAACATAGGACTGATAGATCCTATCCACAACAACATAATCACCCATGGTAATGGACACATAAACAGGAGTTCCCAAAGACCCACGAGAAATATCCAGGTAATGAGCAAACAGAGATGACACATATGAATAGGTAGACCCTGGATCAAATAATACCGAACCATCCCTACTGCAGACAGAAATAATACATATGATCATGAAATCTGAGGCCACTGCACCTGGTCTAGCCGAAAAAGCATAGAACCTAGTTGGAGCACCGACTGGCTGGTCTCTACCTGACTGAACAATAGCTAGCTAACCTCCCGCTGCCTGGCCTCCACCTCTCGTACGGCCCCTACCCGCCTGCCCTCCGCCTCTGGGCGGTCATATGGCTGGTGCTGTAATAATAGGCTGATGGCCCTGATGTACTTCCTTACTCCGAAATCTAGGACAAAACCTCTTCATGTGGCCCGAATACCTACACTCGTAAAAACCTCTCAGTACAATAGATTTCTATCCCAAAGTCTGACCCTAATAGCCTGTATACCCACTTGAAGAACACTTAATAGTTGGGGCGATAAGAACACTCTAGCATGGAACTGAAATAGGGTCACGCTAGAGCACCCCACGGAGGTGGTGGTGCTAGATATGTGGGCCTGCTATGCTGACCCCTCCCAAACTGACCTCTGCCCCCAGCAGGGTACCTCTAAACTCTCCAAAAAAGTGGAACCGCTTGTCCCGTTGTATCTGCTCTCTAGTAACCCTTAATGCTCCGAGCTATATCCACTACTAGCTGATAAGAAGTCCCTATCTCAACCTCCCAGGCCATACTGACCTGAATACTAGAGTGCAACCCCACAACATACCTCTGCACTCTCTCTGCGTTAGTAGGAAGTATCATAAGTGCATGAAGCTGCTCAAACTGACACCGTGACTCTTACTTCTAGGAGGGTAGGATATACCTATCCAAGAAATGGTGTGTAAACTGGTCCCAAGTCATGAGAGGAGAACCTTCTGGTCTTCCAAGAAGATAAGACTTCCACCATTTACGGGCCCTGCCCTCTAGTAGAAAGGTAGTGAAATCCACCCCGTGGGACTCCAATATACACATAATCATGTTCTGCAGTCTGTCCCTGCACCTATCAATGAAGTCTTGGGGATCCTTATGTCACTCACCTCCGAAGACAGGAGGGTGTAGCCTAGTCCATCTGTCCAAAAGCTTCTGCGACTCGCTGGCCGCAACTAGTCTGGGCTTAGGTACGCCTGCTATTACTGGCTGGGCCCCGCCCACGGGTAGTACGCTCGGGGTCTGATATACAGCATGTGTATGCCCATGAGCTAATAAACCCGCTTGGATCACAGTATCCATGAACCGCAACATATGGCCCATAACCTCCTGAAAGTTCAGTGCTGACATGAAATCGATCGGGGCTGGCTCTGTTGCTGACACCTCTCCTGCTCCTCAATAATGGGATCCTCCACTAGATCTACTAGTGGTTCAACTAGGTTAACTCTAGGATATCCTCATCCCCTACCTCCGGGTGGTGCCCTCCTTCGGCCTCTGCCTCGACCTCTATCAACATGGGGAGTAGCTCTTCCCGACCATCTGAGAGAGAATAAGAGAAAGTCACTTAGCATAATATCAACTCCACGATAGGAGATAAAGAGATAGTACTTTCCTAACACCCTATAGCCTCTCGAAGATAAGTACGGATGTCTCCGCACCGATCCGCAAGACTCTATTAAGCCTGCTCATAACTTGTGAGACCTACATGAACCAAGTGCTCTGATACCATATTGTCACGACCCAAATTCTATTATAGGACATGATGGCGCCTAGCACCGCCGCTAGGTAAGCCAACAGTGAACTAACCACGTGATTCTGCCTTTTAATAGATTTTTAGGTAATTAAAATTTCCTCAATATAAATGATTTAAGAAATAATAGATTTAAAATAAATAAAATGAAAGCAACTGAATGAAATCATAACCATAGAAATAAACAAAAACCACAAGTCTACTAGTGTGTGCCAAGACCTACTGTCACAAGTGTATGAACAATTAGTCTAGTCTATTCTCTGAAGTGAAATAGACAGAAAATACAAACAAAAAAAAGATTCCGACTGCTGCAGAATGGGATCAGAAGGGCAGCTCACCGCGAAGTCTCGGGGTAGTCAAGGATTCGCGCCAGACTGATATCCAAATGCACCTGCCTCAGATCCTGCACATTTAGTGTAGAAGTGTAGCGTAAGTACACAAACAACACGTACCTAGCAAGTATCCAGTCTAACTTCGAAGAAGTAGTGACGAGGGGTCGACTTTGACACTTACTATAGCTATCAATAATATATAGGAAATTCTAATTAAACATGATATATATAAATGACAATAGAACTTGGAGGCAGAAATAAATATATGATCCTTTCACTGTTAGTAAGTACCAAATCCTTTCCCATATTTAACCATTTAATCTCTCAAGCCAATGAAACAATATCAAACATAATAGGGTTCCCTGTATTTTTACGCACAAATTATGTCGAGGACGTACGACCCGATCCAAATATACATATACATATAATGTGTACACTGTAGAGGGTCAGACGACACGAACCATTGATGCATCTATTAAACCCTCAACTCGGTGCCAAATGACTCGAAACTAGTCAAATGTTATATAAGATAGTCAATATATGCTCAAAAGCTCATAGCCTTACAATTAAAGTGATTACCCAACCCCAATTAAAGAATTACAAAAATTCACCCCAGGTCCCACGTGCCTGAATTCTGAAAATTTTTGAAGAAAATTATTACCCGTAACATCATGAAGTCAAATATATGATTTTCACCAAATTCCATAACCATTTTCGAGGTCAAAACTGATTTTTATCCAAAGCCTAGGTTTTTCATCTAAACCCTTGATTTCACCAATTTTCAGATATTAATCTACCTATAATCTATGTATTTAACTAATGTTGTGTAGAAATTACGTACCTCAAAGTGCTAGGTGAAAACCCTCTTCCAAGAGCTCAAAAAATCGCCTAAGAGATGAAAGAAAATGAGCCAAATGGCCTAAGTCCTGCATTTAATAAAGTTGAGCACAGGTCGCAGATATCGCATTTGCGACACCTTGTTCGCAAATTCGAGAGTTGCAAATGCGACAAATTCTTCACAAATGAGAACCTGGGATCCCACTGCCAAGGTTGGAAATACCAATAACTCGCAAATGCAAATTCTGTCAAGGTCGCAAATGCGACTAAAATCTCGCAAATGCGAGCCCTGCCCAGATTGGGCTTCTTCGCAATTGAAAAGCCAACGCAAATGCAAATCAATTCTCGCATTTGTAATACCTGCATTTGGACTACTGATTGACTTTAAAGAAGTTCAACATAATTATCATTTTTTTCAAAATTATTTATTCTAATCCATATTTAGAATAATTAATTAATTTTTCTCGTTATTACTGGAAGATGTTTGAAATAGATGAAGTATTCTCTATTTTTCTATATGAAACTTAAATCGTACTTTCCTTGTTTGATTACTTAACTATCCTCATTATTGTTGGAAGATGTTTAAAAGGAATAAAGTATCCTCTGTTTCTTATATAGAACCACATACTTGGTTGTAAGGCCCCGGAAAATTTCGCTAAGAAAACTATACTTCGTGATGCTATATAGGCTAACTATGATATTTTATGTGCTATTAACATGGTGGACATCAATTAAACTTGGTAAATATGTGTGTAAGTCTTATGGTAAGTGATGTGAGGTCCAAATGGAAGCCTAAGTGAATGCCAAACGGGAAAAATTTCTTAATAGGCTAAAATTTCAAATGGATTCGCACAAGGATATTTTAAACGGGAATATCTAAATATTTATGGGGCCTTATATGATGAACAACCTATCATATGAAAGGTCTTTGAGTCTAGTTTTCAATTCTTCAAACCGTTCGTCATTTGGACATTCCTACACAAAGTTATGACAAAATTACCAAAGGCTAGAAAAATATGATCCTGTGTCACATTTGCGATCTCAATGTCCATTATGCGGTCCACATTTTTGATCTGCGGTCGCAAATCAGGTCGCAGATTGGACCAGTGTAGCCCAGTTTTGGACGCCGATTTTGCGGTGCATTATGCGGCCAGCATTCGCATTTTGCGGTCCATTCTGCTATAGCAGACCTAACATCGTAGGGTTAATTTTCCAATTTTTATAACCCGACCCCATGTCGATATATTATACCCTACCCTTTATTTTAGGCTTATTTTCTGATACATTTAGATAGAGAGAAGGGGTCCTGGAGGGAGAAGAGGTTCTTCATCAATATTTCTCATAAAGATCTTGCTTAAACATTGAAGATTTGTCAAGAAAGTCACCTTGGTCATCTTCCTAAAAGGTAAGGGTCTATAATCCAAGCTCTTAATTTCTAGATATAACTAAGATAGACCATTAGAAGTGTAATTGATGAGGATAGGAGTGGATATCTTTCCATGCATGAGTTCTTAAGAGTATTTTGTTAGTTCTTGAGCTAAGGATGGGATGAGGGATGGTAGGATCTTTCACAAAATGGTTTTAAAAGCATGATACCCACTTAGTGTTTGAAAATATGCTCAAATGAACTAGAAATATGATCACCTCTCTAATTTGTGGTTCGATTTGTCATGTTCCTAAGAGATTGACGTTGCTAAGAGTCTCGGAGTATAGTAGGACTTAAGGAAAGCTCAATCGAGGTATGTAGGCTAAACTTTCTCTCTCGGAAGTAAATTCCATATTGTTTGTAAGTTTAAGTGTGGTTTACCTACCAAAATTGTATAGTCCTGAGTCGCATCTTTAATGAAGTTTAGCATGCTAATTGGGTGAGAAGAATTGCTCTGTTTAATGCTCCTAGTTGCTATTGTGTGTACTAAATGACTTGGTTGATTATGTCTACTTGGTCTACTTGTTGATGAGATGTAATGACATATGGAAATGAATTGAATAAGGAAGTGTGAAACAATTAAAGTCTCAAATCTTATGAATTAACTTCCAAAAGTAGAATGGACTAAAGGTCTTGTACCCGAACTATGCCCATAAGTGGTTGTTTTATATAATGCTTTG